>JAVJIF010020427.1:0-62506 GCA_038442645.1 Agave tequilana | reverse complement strand
AAAATTGGCTCTCTTATGATCCATTCGTGAAAAATGTGAAAATATTTGAGCTCTAATAAGTGTACGATGAGTGGGTCCCAAAGGAACAATCACGGTGCCCTCATATTCTCAAAGTTCACGTGATGAGACAGGACGGACGGCCGCATTTCTCCCTCGCCACTGCAGTACCGTTGTCCCATGCGCACAATGGCATATATATATCTCAACCACCCACAGATATGATGTAATGATGGCGACGCTGCTTGTTAGGTCGCGATCGCAATTTTCCTTCCCATTGTTCACTGGCTTTAATAATTACGTCACTGCAAGTTAAAAGTCTTCCTCAATCAACACCTAGCTAGCTAGCTTTCCTGAAAATATATAGATGAATCCTTGGATCCGACGGAAAAACTCTTAATCCTGTTTCGGTCGCCTGCAAGAGACCAGCGGACAGATTTCATGGATTAATTGAAACTGATTCAGAGGCGAAGAGAGACGGGGAGTAATTGACTCTGCCGATCCAGACACATAACACAAAAGGTTCGGGGGACGGAGAAAAGATATTTCATGCTTGACTTGACTCAGCACGAGGGTTGTTTGTTTTGTCGTAAAAGATGTAAAAGTCTTTAATTCGTAAATGACTTACAATTCAATTACAACTATGGCGTTTGTTTTAACCGTAATTCGTAAAAGACTTACGCAACTCAACTATCACTCACTTGCAGCGCAATTAGCACTCACTTACAGCCCAGTTACGATTAATTTTGTGGTCATGCAAATTTGTATTATTTTTATCTCAATATTAAATTTTTTTAATATTTAACATTTTTAATATTTATTTGCAATATTAAAAACTTTTTAAATCACCAAATAGTTAATTTTGTGATCCACCTTTTCACTTACGACTTACAATTACGAAAACCAACACCGTAAAATACAATACATTTTCTCACTTACAACTTTATATTACCAACTAAACACCGTAAAACTTACATGCATGTAACTCATTTACAACTGTAAAAGACTTAACCAATTACGACTTACGAATTACGGCCAATTACAACAACCAAACAGACCCTAATGCTAATACCTCACAAAATATCTCATTGGCTGCTTCGAACTGCCTAACTGGGATAATTTTTAGCAGGAGCATTGGATCACAAAATTTAGTTTTCCTCAACAAAAAAGTTCATGGTATTTGTTGTAATCTGCAGAGACGGTATCAGAAATAAATTTTGAATAGGATACAGTCTTTATAACATATACTTGTGAATTATGTAAATTTAATAAAAGAATAAACAATATTTTCCAATAAAAAAAAACTTCATATGATTTCAACTTTCCAGAAACCCAACACTTAACACCTTTATATTGTTATTAGCAGCAAGCATTCATTTATTCATTTTTTTTTTTTCAAGGGAAAGCATCAAGATTTATTTTCAGCCATCCAAATAGAGGGAGAACACCGTAGATTTGGCCAAATAATTGAAAAAGAAATCTTTGCTTTCCTCAACCAAGAAGATTTTATCCCCCATTGTAACCGCTATTTTACTGAAATGGTGCTGCTACACAACTAACTGATAAAGGCAAAATGCTTCTCATTGGATGAAGCGGTGGTTGAAGAGAAATAACTTTCATTCCTATAGAACTACATGTGCCAAACAGTGCAAAAAATCAATCATTTTCCACTTCAAATTGCAGCTTACAAACCAAATGACTCTTTCTTAACCAACATTTGAGTTCTTGCAATGAAGTGAAATTCTCATGCCATGTAGCAAATCTCGTCACCTTCTGCCAGAATTATCACACACAACCTTGCAATGGAAAAACACATGGTGTCATTTCTGGTCAAAAGGACATATCATCTCGTATATGTAAAACCTAGCCAATGCTTCTCATCCTTCCCACTCTTGACACTTGTTTGAGAGTCTGCGTGCGTTTGTGGAAAGAGTGTAAGCGCCTGTGTAGGAAATTTCCTATAAGGGCCCTAAAAATCTCATGACATTCAATCCAGATTGTTGATCAATCCATTTCATGATTCCCTTCTTGCCCTGAAAGACATGGATGCGAAATCAAGTGACTTGAGTACATTTCACCCATGAATCAAGCGGGTTCATTATTCTATTATTGAAATACCGTTCACTTTCCAACCATCTGATGTATGGACTGAAAGATTTTCACGCCTCTTGATTTTTCATCACATGAGACTTTGGCGATAAAGATGATGAGAATTGGAGTGGACCATCCATTGAGATGGTCGAGTATGTGTTTGACATGGAAAATTTCCTGCGCTTGGCTGTTCATAACCCATAACCTCTTTCTTTATGTTTATTTTTGGTGAACTTATATTGTGGATTCATTGTACCTTGTTCTAGCTCAAGTTTGAGAATTTGGTTTTTTACGTCCTTAGCTTGATCTTGATTATTATTGTTGAGCGCGAGGCAACAACCATCGAGGAACCCAATAGATGCAACAGAGAAGTATCCAAGAATAACAAGAACAAGAAACAAGAGAGAAAGCAAACACAATATTTAATGAGGTTTGGCAATTTGCTTACGTCCTCGGGGTAAGGGAGAAAGAGTTTTATTGATTCAACAATCAATACAAATTTGTACCTTGCATACATTCAAGAGGGCTTTTCCCCTTTATTTATAGCCAAAGAGTCCCAGAAATTTAGGAAACCCCATTGGATTCGTCTCTAATTCAGAAACAAAGTCCGAATCTAGAAATGAGAGGCAGATCCGCGCCCAGATACGCCTGTCGGTCGACCGGGCGGTCGATTGACCCAAGCACCCGGTCGACCGTGTTCAACTGAGAATCTCATCATATCAGTCGGTCGAACCGCGGTGTCGACCGTTCTCATGCTACGGTCGACCAAGCGGTCGATCGAGCTATCCTGTGCACTATCTTGTGCACGTTTGTGCACGCTGGTCGACCGGGCGGTTGATCGGCCCCTGCTTTGTGAACACGGTCGACCGGGCGCGATCGACCGGCTCTGCTGCTGGTCTGATATCAACTCCGTCTTTGTTCACGCGCCGTTCTCGCTCCTTTTTGGCTTCTACTCTCCTCTGATCTCCTCCATACACACAATTCTTCTCTCTCCCTACAATTCTCCACCTCGGTGAAGATTTCTCAAATTTTGGCCGATCTCATCATAGTATCTATCGACTCACAAGTGGCTGCCCCAATGTTGCTGCCTACGTACCCTGCCCAAGGGATCAAGTCATCCGTAGTTCATCCAAACGAGCTCAAGCACTGGAAGGATATGGAGCAACTCTTTACAATGTGTAAACTTTACTCCTGACAACACCTTAGTAAGCATATTTGCGAGATTCTCCTTTATGTGAATTTTAGTAACTCAATATCACCTTCATCAAGAATCTCGGAATAAAGTGGAACCTGACGTCTATGTGCTTCGTCCTTGCATGTACACCTGGTTCTTCGCCAAATAGATAACACTCATGTTATCACAATTGCTCTTCAACAAATTTTGTTCAATCCCTAAGTCATCGAGCAACCTTGAAGCCATATTGCCTCCTTCATAGCCTCTGTCATGGCCATGTACTCGGCCTCTGTAGTAGACAATGCAACGATAGACTGTAAAATAGAGCGCCAACTTACCAGTGCTTGAGACAGTGTAAACACATACCCCGTTGTAGACCGGCGTTTGTCAAGGTCTCCTGCATAATTGGAGTCAACATATCCGATACACTTTTTCTTGCATGTGAAATTCTTCTAGAATACCAATTCAACATCTATGATACCTTTAATGTACCGTTGAACCCACTTTACTGCCTCCCAATGGCCCTTTCCAGGATCATATGTATTTGCTAATCATTGAGACAGCTTGTGACAAGTTTAGTCTTGTACACACCATTGCATACATCAAACTACCACTGCGCTGGTATACAACACGCGATTCATGTACTCACGTTCTTCAATAGTAGTTGGAAACATAGTGGCTTTTAATTTGAAATGAGGAGCTAGTGGTGTACTTACAAATCTCGTATCACTATCGATGTTGAACCTCTGAAGTACCTTTTGCAAATACCCCTTCTGTGTCAAGCTCACCTTACCACTCCTTCGGTCTCACTCAATCTCCATGCATAACACCTTCTTTGCTTCACCTAAATCCTTCATCTCGAATTCGGAAGACAAGTCTTTCTTCATTTTATCAATTGCGGATCTGCTTTTAGAAGCTATAGGCATATCATCTACATATAACAGTAGATAGATGTACTCTTCTCTAGGTAGCTTGTTGTAATACACACATGGTCATAATGGCTGTGTGTTTGCTTTTTTCCTCTAATGAAGCTGTCGAAATTCTTGTACCACTGTCTAGGAGATTGTTTTAATCCATACAGTGTTCTTCTCAGTTTGCATGCCATGTTCTTTTTGCCTGCAATTTTGAATCCTATCGGCTGAGTCATATAGATCTCCTCATCATGATCGCCATGGAGAAGGCGGTCTTCACATCGAGCTGATCAAGGTCCAACTTATATTGTGCTACAAGCGCCAGCAAATTTCAAATTGACGAGTGCTTTACAAATGAGAGAATACCTCGTTGTAATCAATTCCTTCTCGTTGTGCATAGCCTTTCCCACCAACCTGATTTTGTAGCATATAATATCTTCATTGAGAGATCCCTATTTCTTTGCATATACCTACTTACAACCAATTGCCTCTTTTCTATGGGCAACTCTATCAGTTCCCAAGTGTCGTTCTTGTGTAGAGAACTCATCTCTTCTTCCATGGCATCTTTTCACATTTTCGATTCTGAACTGATTTTATCTTTCCCATATGTAGATGGGTTATCTCTTCGACGGCTGGGAGAGCATAGGCCACAATCATATATGTAGTGAGCCAACTTGGTTTGCGTGGATTTCTTCTCGGTATTCCAACTGCAACGGATTCATGAACATCACGCATAACATGTCCTTGATCCTCATCATCATCAGCATCTACCCGGCTACTTGATCACTACCCTGTGTCACCTTGGGTATGATCTCCAAAGATACTGACCTTTCTAGAGATTGTGGAGAAGCATCACTCTCCACCCGTTGCGATACCTCTTTGGTCCTTTCAATCTCCCTGCTGAGATATTGTAGACTTCAAGAATGAAGCCTCATCGAATGTGATATCTCTGCTGAGAACAAATTTCTTGCCGTTAGGATCCCAGAATTTGTAGCCTTTATTTCTCTCTTAAATCCTACGAACACCCTTTCTTCGCTCTTGGGTCTAACTTGTCTTCTTTAGTATGGTAGTAGGCCGGACAACCAAATACCCTTAGCGAATCATAGTCCTGAGCAGCTTTCTCAGACCAAACCTCTAGAGGAGTTTACCTCCTACCACAGATGAAGACAACCGTTGATGAGATAGCAAGCATATGCCAAAGTCTCAACCCAAAAATTCTTTGGTAATCCGGCATTAGATAACATACAACGGATCTTCTCTAGCAAAGTCCTGTTCAACCTTTCTGCTACCTCATTTTGTTGCAGTATTTCCCTTACTGTGAAGTGTCTGTCTATGCCTTCATCACGACATAGCTTTAGGAAAGGATCAGACTTATACTCACTTCTGTTATCTGACCGGAGGACCTTGATCTTCCTTCCCATGCTTTTTTCCAAATTCTTCTTCCACTCTACAAATAATTTTAGGACTTCTCCTTTGTGCTTCATGTATATACCCAACATCGTCCAGAATAGCCATCAATAAAAGTCACAAAGTAGTGGCTATCTCCAATAGATGCAGTCTTGGTAGGTCCCCAAACGTCAGTGTGAACATAATCTAGAATCCCCTCGGTGCAGTGAGTCGCTGTGCCAAATTTCACCTTGGTCTTCTTTCCGATAATACAATGTTCACAGAAATCTAGTTTGCATGTTCTGGCATCTTTCAATAGTTCTTGCTTTGTAAGAGCTTGTAAAGACTTTTCACCTGTATGTCCGAGCCTCATATGTCATAGCCTGGTTGAGTCATTATCTGAATCAGTAGAAGTCGCCACTTGTCTGTAACAGTACTACCCTTCAAGTAGTAGAGATTATTCTGACAGACGCCCTTCAGAACCACCATTGAGTCTTTGGTCATCTTAAGAATTCCATCTTTGTTGATACCTCAAGACCCGATGTTTTCAAAGCACCAACAGAGATAAGATTTCTCTTAAGTTGAGGTACATACCCCACTTTCTTCAATTTTCGTATCATCCCATCGAATATCTTGATCTGGATTGTTCTTATACTTCCATGTTACATGGGCGATCATCACCATGATAACTGAACATCTGTCTAGCTTCTCGAAATTAGAAAATCAATCCCTATTCAGACACACATGATAGGTAGCTCCAGTATCTAATATCCACTTAGCATCCCTGAGTAACCAACGATAGGAGTAGTAATAGAGAAAGAGAATACCGATGAGTCTGATTCTGATCCACCTGCTTGTGAAGTACTAGCGTGAGTACTGACCACCCGTTCGAGGTTTGTCTCAGTCTTTGATCCTTCTTCTTATCTTTGGCCTTTGAACAATTAACTTTCTAGTGCCCTAGTTCTTTGCAGAAGGCGCACTGTTTTTCTTCAGATTTCTGAAACGTGGCCTGGACTTTGATCTCCCACGATCACCTTTGCCCTTTCTATATGAACCTCTGCCTCTTACCCACAACGACTCTGCTGATGTACTCCGTGAGAAGACAATCTATCTTGCCTCCTTACTTCGTAGTTTATAAGAGCATCAGACACTTCATTATAGCTAAGTGTTTGTCTATCATTGATCAAGGTAAGAGTAAAGGTCTCATACTCTTCGTCCGGAAGAGAATTCAAAAGAATCACTGCCTTATCCTCTTCATCAATCTTGCCATCTACATTAACTAGATCTGTAAGAAGCTTGGTGTAGTTGTTCAAGTGTTCATCAATGGAGAGTCAATTCTTCATGTAGAAGCGATAAAGCCTCCTCTTCAATTATAGTCGCGACTCGATACTCTTCGTCAGATACTTCTTCTCCATGATCTCTCACAACTACCTAGCAGATGTTTCATGTAACACATGGTACTTGATGTCTTGTGCCAAATAAGCCCTGATCAAATCACACGCTGTTCGGTTCATCTTATCCTAATCTTCTTCAGAAGTAGAATCACGCTTTTTCTCCAATCATAGAGTATCTTTGAGGTTTGATGCCATCAATGCATTCATCACCTCACACCTCCACATGCCAAAGTTGTTCTTGCCATCGAACTTCACCATATCAATCTTCAAAGAATGTGGGTTCATGGATTTCACCATAGATATACTCTCTCCGGCCATCTTCTCAATGGTTTCCTCAAACCAATGCGAAAGCAAACAGGGTCAGATTAAACAAACTAGATAAAGATAGGATCTTTACCTCAAAGTGAAACCCTAGTAGAGTTTTCAAAACGATTTACTCCACCGAATCTGATTCCTTGAGCATTGCAAATGCTGTTTTGAGATCGACACACGATCCCACAAACAGTCCCAACGCTGCTCCGAAATCGACACACGATCTCCGCCAAACAGCAATCAATGCTCTTGGAATGATACACGATCCCATGACGAACATGCGATGCTCTGATACCACTTGTGAGCGCGAGGCAACAACCAGCGAGAAACTCCACAGATGCAAAAGAGAAGTACCCAAGAATAACAAGAAAAAAAAAACAAGAGAGAAAGCAAACACAATATTTAATGAGGTTCGGCAATTTGCCTACGTCCTCAGGGCAAGGGAGAGAGAGTTTTATTGATTTAACAACTAATACAAATTTGTATCTTGCATACAATTCAAGAGGGCTCTACCCCTTTATTTATATCTAAAGAGTCCCTGAAATTTAGGAAACCCCAATTGGATTTGTCTCTAATTCAGAAACAAAGTCTGAATCCAGAAAGGAGAGGCAGATCCGTGCCCAGATACGCCTGTCAGTCGACCGGTCGGTTGACCGTGTTCAACCGAGAGTCACATCATGTCAGTCGGTTGACTGGGCGGTCAACCGTTCTCATGCTATGGTCGACCGAGCGGTCGACCGAGCTATCCTGTGCACGTTGTGCACGCTGATCGACCGGGCTGCTGCTGGTCTGATATCAACTCCGTCTCTGTTCACACAGTGTTCTCGCTCCTTTTTGGCTTCTGATCTCCTCCCATACATGCAATTCTTCTCTCTCCTTACAATTATGGGTGACTACAAGCCCCTCTCCCCATCCAACTCCAAGATCACCATTGTGAGGGAAGGATTCTCATCCTTATTGTTGTATACTAGTCAGGGATAATGATAAGTGTTAAGAGAAATAATTTTTTTCCCTGCACGCACACAAATAAACACACCTATGTGGCGGGGGCAGCACTGATAATGATAATGATAATGATAACTTCCTATATGTTGTAAAACTCCGAGAATATAACACCAAAGCAGAGAATTTTAGAGGCAGAGTAGAAGTAGGAATTCTTATTGATTTCTGAATTTGTGTACATTGAAATGAATCAGGAAGGGCCTATTTATAGGAAAACCTTGAGGGCACTATGCAGTCGCTTGCGTCATCGCTTGCATCAGCGCATAGTAAACCCATTAATGGAGCACAGTGGATTTGATGGGGAATTGACGGGAGTGGGTGTGGATAGCCATCCCTTTTTGACTCCTCTTAACACTCCCCCTTGGCTATCCATCATACATGATGTCTCATTAAAAACCTTGCTAGGAAAACCCAGTGGGACAAAACCATAGCGAAGGGAAAAAGAGTACATCATCTCTGTATACGTGTTCTATGCTGCCTCGTTAAAAACCTTACCAGGAAACCCTGTGGGACAAAACCATAGTAAGGGAAAAAGAGTGCAGCCACGTAAGCTCCCCCTCAAGTTGACATGAGTAGTTCTTCTTCATAAATCTCGCTTATGACGCATCCCAATATCATGAATAAGCTTTCTGAAAGTTGTAGGGGGAAGTGCCTTTGTAAAGAGATCTGCCACATTATCACTTGATCGGATATACTGAATAGTAATTTGCTTATCCTTTTCAAGCTCTTGGCTAAATGAGAAGAACTTTGGGGGTATATGCTTGGTACGGTCGCTTTTGATGAAACCTTCCTTCATTTGAGCGACGCATGCAGCATTGTCTTCAAACAGTATTGTTGGATCTCTGTTGACTGGTAATCCACAAGTTTCTTGGATGTGTTGAGTTACAGACCTTAGCCATACACATTCTCGGCTTGCTTCATGGAGTGCTATGACTTCAGCATGATTAGAAGAAGTGGCAATAAGTGTCTGCTTTTGTGAACGCCAAGAGATCGCTGCACCTCCACATGTGAATACATATCCTGTTTGAGACTTGGCTTTATGTGGATCTGACAAATAACCTGCATCTGCATAACCAGTTATTTCTTGTTTTGATCCTCTGGAATAAAACAAACCAAAGTTAGTTGTTCCTCGAAGATAACGAAATACATGTTTAATACCATTCCAATGTCTCCGTGTAGGAGATGAGCTAAATCTTACTAATAAGTTAGTAGCAAATGCTATATCTGGTCGGGTATAATTAGCCAGATACATAAGAGCTCCAATTGCACTTAGGTATGGTACTTCAGGACCAGAACCTCTTCATTATCTTCGCGAGGGCGAAATGGATCTTTTTCCACATTCAATGATCTAACAACCATTGGAGTGCTCAAAGGGCTTGCTTTATCCATGTTAAAGCGTTTTAAGACCTTTTCAGTATAATTTGATTGATGCAAAAATATTCCACTTTGAAAGTGCTCAATCTGTAAACCAATACAATATTTGGTTTTTCCAAGGTCTTTCATTTCAAATTCATTCTTTAAATAAATCATTGCTTCTAGGACTTCTTTATTAGTCCCAATGATGTTTAAATCATCAACATATACAGCAATGATAATGAATCCGGATGTTGTTTTCTTTATAAAAACACATGGGCATATAGGATTATTTACATATCCTTCTTTTAATAAATACTCGCTTAAGCGATTATACCACATGCGCCCTGATTGTTTTAACCCATATAACGATCTTTGCAATTTGATCGAATATAATTCTTTGGGTTTTGAACTTAATGCTTCAGGCATTTTAAATCCTTCAGGGATTTTCATATAAATATCGCTATCAAGCGATCCATATAAATAAGCTGTAACAACATCCATAAGACGCATTTCTAAATTTTTAGAAACAGCTAGGCTGATTAAATATCTAAACGTAATTGCATCCATTACTGGAGAATACGTTTCTTCATAATCAATTCCAGGTCTTTGCGAAAAACCTTGAGCAACAAGTCGAGCTTTATACCTTACAATCTCGTTTTTCTCGTTGCGTTTTCGTACAAAGACCCATTTGTATCCTACTGGCCTCACGGCTTCAGGCGTGAGGATAATAGGCCCAAATACTTTGCGCTTATTAAGCGAACTCAATTCAGCCTGTATAGCGTCTTTCCACTTTGTCCAATCAGGTCTATTTTGGCATTCAGTGACGGATCTTGGTTCAGGATCCTCACTTCCGTTAACAATATCACATGCTACGGAATAGGAAAATATTTCATCTATATTTTCTATCTTATTGCGATTCCATAATCCTCCTGTATTGACATAATCAATAGAGATTTCATGATTTTCTATATCTTCAGGATTTTTCATCTCTTGATTTGTCTTATTTTGTGTTTCTTCTGGAACACATTCTTGCTTATTTTGTGTTTCTTCTGGAACACATTCTTGCACATTGGGGTCATCGTGCTTATCTGCTCCTTTTCTTTTTCGAGGATTTTTATCTTTGGAGCTGATTGGTCTACCACGCTTCAGGCGTGTCTTAGACTCATGAGTGACTTCATTCTCGGGTTGTCCTTTTGGGATTTCAATCCGAGCAGGAGCATTTACAGCTGGTATATATGATTTAGTCACTCTTTTTGTATCAGTGAACGCATCTGGCAATTGATTTGCTATTTCTTGTAAGTGCATAATCTTTTGCACTTCTGTCTCACATTGTCTTGTGTGAGGATCAAGATGCAATAAGGATGGTTCACTCCATGTAATCTCCTTCTCCAGCTGTTTCTTTTCTCCCCCTAATGCTGGGAAAATTGCCTCATTGAAGTGGCAATCGGCAAACCGAGCCGTAAAAACATCGCCGGTTTTAGGCTCAAGATATCTTATAATAGAAGGAGATTCATAGCCTACATATATTCCCAGTCTCCTTTGAGGACCCATCTTTGTACGTTGTGGTGGAGAAATTGGTACATATACCGCACAACCAAAAATTCTAAGATGGGAAATATTTGGTTCTTGACCAAATGCTAATTGTAGAGGGGAGTACTCATGATATGCACTTGGTCTGATGCGAATTAATGCTGCAGCATGTAAACTGCATGACCCCATATAGAAATAGGAAGCTTTGTTCTCATTATTAATGGTCTAGCAATAAGTTGGAGGCGTTTAATCAGCGACTCAGCCAAACCATTTTGTGTATGTACATGGGCAACAGGATGTTCAACAACTATTCCAATCGACATACAATAATCATTAAAAGCCTGAGACGTGAACTCACCAGCATTGTCAAGTCTAACTCTCTTGATTGTATAATCAGGAAATTGTGCCCTTAATCTAATTATCTGAGCAAGAATCTCGCAAATGCCACATTGCGAGTTGACAATAAACAAACGTGTGACCATCTACTAGAGGCATCTATCAATACCATAAAATATCTAAATGGTCCACACAATGGGTGTATAGGCCCACAGATATCACCTTGGATACGTTCAAGAAATGTAGGTGATTCTGTTTTTATTTTAGCTGGTGATGGTCTAATGATTAATTTTCCTAGAGAACAAGCTTCACATGGAATCTTACTAACTTGAAGGATCTTCTGGCCCTTTAATGTATGTCCATGTGAATTCTCAATAATTCTTCGCATCATCATTGAACCAGGATGACCTAAACGATCATGCCACAGAGTTACTGTCTCTGTATCCTCTTTAACTACCATATGTGATTCTATCACATTTATATATGTATAATGCAATCCTGAGGAAAGCTTTGGTAGTTTTTCTAGTATGTTCTTCTTACCTGATATATAAGTAGTAAGATACATATACTTCATATTTTCTTCAGTTGCAGACTGAGTATCATATTCATGAAGATATATATCATTAAAACTCAACAAATTTCTTTTGGATTTTGGTGAAAACAAAGCATCTTTTATGAAAAACTTTGTTCCATTTGGCAATATGAAGCTGGCTTTACCAGTCCCTTCAATCAAGTCTACAGGACCTGATATTGTATTGATGATTGCCTTTGTTGGTTTTAATTCAGAGAAGTACCTTTTATGTTTGAGAATAGTATGTGTTGTACCGCTATCCGGTATGCAAATCTCTCCACTTTTGGTCTTGACTTCATCATTAGAATAATCCATATCAAGCTTCATGCAAAAAAATAAATAATTTGGTGAGAATAAAATTTGAAACATATTAAGTGAAATATTTCATTCAAAGATAGATTTGAAAATTACAAATAACAAAGTATAATAATACAATCATATGTTTAATTATCACCAATATCATGATGGATAGGAAGATCAACAAAATCATCAGTAAAATCCGAAGCATCAAGATGAGTTGAATCATCCATAGGATCATCATGTTCAGTGAAATTCACTTCTTTCTCTTTTCCTTTCAAGGATGTTTTGTAGAGCTTGCAAAGGTGCTCCGGTGTTCGGCACACTCTAGCCCAGTGTCCTTTGGAGCCACATTTGTAACAGGAATCTTCAGGATTCCGAAGAGAACTTTCACGAACATCTTTTCCTTTTTCATGTCTTTCCACATGATGCTTTTTGTGGATCGCGTTATTCTGTGAAGGGTTGTAAAAACCACTTCGACCGCGTCTACGGCCACGTCCACGGCCACGACCACGATCACGTCCACGGCCGCGTCCATAATTATATCATCGTCCATAATTTTTAGAAAATGCAGCATTTGCTTCTGGAAATGTTGCTGAACCAGTAGGACGGGACTGATGATTTTTTATCAAAAGTTCATTATTTTTCTCTGCCACAAGAAGAGATGAAATTAGTTCAGAATATTTCTTAAAACCACGCAACCTATATTGTTGTTGCAGTGTTATGTTGGATGCATGAAATGTGGAGTAAGTCTTCTCCAACGTTTCTTCATCTGTGATATCTACCCCACAGAATTTCAACTGGGATACTATTCTGAACATTGCAGAGTTGTAGTCGCTAACTTTCTTAAAGTCTTGGAAGCGCAAAGCATTCCATTCATCACGAGTGGCAGGGAGTATAACTTCCTTTTGATGATCAAATCTTTCTTTGAGATTTTTCCATAAAGCACTTGGGTCTCTAACAGTGAGATATTCACACTTTAGACTTTCATCAAGATGTCTGCGGATAAAGATTGTCGCCTTTGCCTTATCTTGTGACGACGTAGAATTTATTTCTTTAATGGTCTCAGTGAGACCCATTGACTCAAGATGTATCTCAATATCAATAACCCAAGACATATAATTTCTCCCCGTGATATCAAGTGGAATGAACTCAAGCTTTGCAAAGTTTGACATTGTGATAACTATAACAAAATATAAAAATAATTAGAATCACAACATTTTTATTTCTCAAAGAAAACTTGCATGTCAACCATAATAGCTACAAGTAGAAGAGGAAAAGTGAACATTAAAATAAAAAAATACGGGTACAATTCACTTGGATCCATGTCTCCAAGAAAAACAATAGAAGTGTTGATGATGATGACGGCAATAAGAAACATCAAAGCTGGACTAAGCATCATGCGAAAAAAACTCGAACGCAAAGCTTCTAGAGATGATGAAAATTTTTTTTTTTAGAATGAAGAGAGATTGAGGAGTGAGTTGTGTGGTTGAGAACTCAACAATTTATAGGAGAAAAAAATAGCCGTTTACAGCCGTTGGGGTTAATAGCCGTTGGGGGATTATAGCCGTTGGGGGTTTTTAGCCGTTGGGGGTATAGCCGTTGGGGGTTTTTAGTCGTTTGGGGAGAGAGAAAAACAATTTAGATTTTATATAATTAAATATTGTAATTAAGGAAATGGTAAAATAAATGCATTGTACTATATATATTTACGAGCTATAATATATGCACGCCACTCTACTTGGTGGGTGTTTTGCAGGCATAATTAATAAAGCAGTAATTATTGAAATAAATATTGACACACCACGCTACTCGGTAAACCTTTCAGTGGGTGTTTGTCCAGATATAATAGTAGAATAATAAAATATATAATGTCAGAAGCTTGGGGTTTAATCCACGCAAGCATCAAGTTAGATGTTAGTAAAGATAGCATAATCACATCACTTTACTATAAATAGGTGGCAGAGCCTCCTTTCATTATAGTAATGATGTTATATGAATATAATTAGTATAATAATTCAGTTTTCGTAATCACATTTGAATAAAATATATAATGTTAGAAGCTTGGGGTTTAATCCACGCAAGCATCAAGTTAGATGTTAGTAAAGATAGCATAATCACATCACTTTACTATAAATAGGTGGCAGAGCCTCCTTTCATTATAGTAATGATGTTATATGAATATAATTAGTATAATAATTCAGTTTTCGTAATCACATCACATTTCTATAAATAGGTGGCAGAGCCTCCTTTTATTATAGTAGTGGTGTTATACGAATATCATAAGTATAGTAACTTGCCAATTTTACCTTGAGATTGTAGAGGTAGAAGCTGGGACTTGTGATAGGACTCTTCCTTGAGCAATGGAAGCAGAGGCTCGTGACAAGTTTTACCTTAAGCTAATGGAGGCAGAGACTTGACGTGGTAGGCTTTTTCCCTGAGCTGACGGAGGTAGAGGCTGGGGACAAACTAGAGTGATCGTGCTGATAACGTGTTGTAAAACTCCGAGAATATAACACCAAAGCAGAGAATTTTAGAGGCAGAGTAGAAGTAGGAATTCTTATTGATTTCTGAATTTGTGTACATTGAAATGAATCAGGAAGGGCCTATTTATAGGAAAACCTTGAGGGCACTATGCAGTCGCTTACGTCATCGCTTGCATCAGCGCATAGTAAACCCATTAATGGAGCACAGTGGATTTGATGGGGAATTGACGGGAGTGGGTGTGGATAGCCATCCCTTTTTGACTCCTCTTAACACTATATACATGGAGAATCCATATTTGTAGTTTTGAGATCTTGCATGTCCACATCTGTATCGTATAGTATCCTATGTGTATCTATATCTGTGCAGCCTTGCCCATACCATAGCTCCTGCCTAACCTCCTTTGCTTCATTCGAGTATTCAGTGAAGCGAGGAGGGGAATCCAGGGATCTCTAGGCCTATGCTGTTACTTTCTGGAGAAACAAATATCTTACACAAATTCTTGTTGTGATAGTTATCAGTTTGAATTGTTTGCCTGTTTAACTTTCAAATTTTGTTTAAATAAATTGTAGTTGATTACTTCTGTCCAATTGGAAGCAGGGGGGGACATTCATTGATCACCTGGCCTTATGTGGTGCTTCCAGAGCAATAATTATTTTTAACAAATTCCTGTTATGATGGTTTTAATTTTAATTGGTTGCTTCTTTACCATATAATATTTTCTCTTGAAACTATAATTGATTACTTTTGTTTATCAGTTTGGTTAAAGATGATATTGATGGGTTTTAGGTATTACAAACAAACTTAGACTTTTAAGGGAGCATGCAACCTAAAACATGATCTGTGTTTTCACAATTGAATCTATAACTATGAACATAAAAAGAATCCTAATATTCTAGTAAATAATTAAAATTACTACAGAAGAAAATAGAATTACATACCTTTTAGTTGTTATAGTAAACAACTAAAATTTTCCCTTCAGATCTCTTGGAAGCAAGCACCACAAATGTCGTGCCTCTTTTAGTTGTTATAGTAAACAACTAAAATTTTCCCTTCAGATCTCTTGGAAGCAAGCACCACAAATGTCGTGCCTCTGATGGAATCACACCCAACGATCCAAAAATTTAACTAAGTATGGATGAACTATCAAAGAGTTCTTCCAAGAGGAGAAAAAAGGAGGCTAATACTCAAGCCAAGAGGTTGTGAATTAGAATGAATCCCTAAGGTCCTATTTATAGCCTTGGATAACCTCCAGTTTTCTTATCCCACCAACGTGGGACTAATTTCCAAAGGAAATTTTGTTCTCCTTTTAGTTATACTTATTTTTGAATCTCGAGGGCAACCCAAAAGGACTATGCTGCTATCAATTATAGTTATGACTTAGACACCTAATCCAACAGTCTCCCACTTGGATAAGTCTAATAACTTCCTAATTGATCAGCAAATTGTAGCTTCCAAAAGCCATTGTCGAACTCTGACCTAGTCAGTTTCGTGTCCTAAGATAAGAGATCATATAATCCTTCGTTCTACAAGATATCATTTGAACATGAGACATGGAACATAATCAATCTCTTTGTCCAGTATTTTGTTTCCCGATTTCTGATTTGTAATGACATAGAACTACTAAATGAACACATCAATTTAGTCCTGGTCGGGCCCGACACTATATGTCAACTTCAAATCACCGAGGGGCCCAAAGATATCGCTTTTCCCGTTAGGACAAAAGGAACGAATAAACTTTGACCTATATGCTTGCACCATTTACTCATCAAATCATGCACAACAATGCGTTTTATAACATCAAGTTACTGATGCGTTTACACATTATCAACGCACAACTGACTTGTAAACCACAACTCATATATCTCCATTTAAAGATTATAAGATATTATCGTCTCAGAATTACTCGTGATAAATTCCATGAAGTAATTCTCTGAGCGTGGGTTAATCCAATACTTAAATCTCCATTTCAAAGTACTCACGAACATTGCAGCAATACCATTGCTATGTCTAAAACTCTTTAGACAATCCACAACTCCATTCATGACAGTCTTTATTCACTACTTACTTCCAAAAGTATGATCGACTGTGGAATTCGAATAATCAAATTATTCGGGAAGTAAAACATGCAAAAATGAAACACAATAATAAACAATTGACAAAAGGTAGTAAACAAACTCATAAATAATTCTCTATTATTTAATCACCAAAAGTCAATCACATTTACTTTGTTATAAGTTTCAAACTAACTATCTAACTGCTAAAACCAACATCATCTCTCAGACCAATGCTCCTAGCATGCTGATTGTGTTTAACCCTACTCAGACCCTTTGTGAGTGGATCTGCAGGATTATCTTCAGATGAAACCCTCCTCACTACAACGTGACCTTCTTCTACCTTGTGTCTGATAAAATGGTATTTTCTGTCAATATGTCTAGATCTGCTATGATCTCTTGGTTCTTTTGTTAATGCAACCGCTCCTTCATTATCACAGAAAATATCCATTGGCTCCTTGATGGTTGGCACAACTCCAAGATCTTCAATGAACTTTTTCAACCAAATTGCCTCCTTTGATGCTTCGCTTACCGCTATGTACTCTGATTCACAAGTAGAATCAGCCACTGTGTCTTGCTTGGAACTTTTCCAAGTAACTGCTCCTCCATTTAAGGTAAAGACCCAGCCAGATTGGGAACGGAAGTTGTCTCTATCTGTTTGAAAGCTGGCGTCACTATACCCAGTTACTCTCAATGTATCACAGCCACCAAGTACTAGGACCCAGTCCTTAGTCCTTCGCAGATACTTGAGAATATTCTTAACCGCTACCCAATGAGCTTTACCTGGATTTCCCTGATAACGACTGACCATGCTCAAAGCAAAGGACACATCAGGACGAGTACATGTCATAGCATACATGATAGAACCAACAGCAGAAGCATACGGAATTCTACTCATTTCTGCTATCTCTTCATCTGTACTCGGACTTTGAGTCTTACTCATTTTGGTATTACTCTGGATGGGCAGTTCTCCTTTCTTGGAATTCTCCATACAGAAACGTTTCAGTACTTTATCCAAGTAGGTACTCTGATTAAGTCCAATTAGTCTTTTACTCCTATCCCTTAAAATTCTTATTCCTAGAATGTAGGCAGCCTCTCCTAGATCCTTCATAGCGAAACACTTTCCAAGCCAAGACTTAACATTTTGCAAGGTTGGAATGTCATTTCCTATAAGAAGTATGTCATCAACATACAATACCAGGAAGGTGACTATGCTCCCACTAGCATTGACATATACACACGACTCATCCTCACTTCTAGAGAAACCAAACTCTTTGACTTTCTCATCGAAGCAAAGATTCCATCTGCGAGACGCTTATTTTAATCCATAGATGGATTTCTCAAGCTTGCATACTCCATTGGGAAACTTTGCATCCACAAAACCTTCTGGCTGACTCATGTAAACATCCTCAGCCAACTTTCCGTTTAGGAAGGCAGTTTTGACATCCATCTGCCAAATTTCATAGTCATGAAATGCAGCTATGGCTAGCATTATCCTAATAGATTTTATCTTAGCCACTGGTGAGAAGGTCTCATCATAGTCAATCCCTGGGGTTTGAGTAAAGCCTTTCGCCACCAGTCGTGCTTTGAATGTGCTTACATTACCATCCATGTCGATCTTCTTCTTGAAGATCCATTTACAACCAACTGTCTTCCGACCAGGTTGTTGATCAACCAAGTTCCAAACTTGGTTGTCATACATAGACTTGATCTCGCTGTCCATTGCCTCTTTCCATTTGGCTGCCTCAGGGCCTGCCATGGCTTCCTTGTAGTTCGTCGGCTCATCCAAGTTTACCAGTGTATTGTCACTGATAAACGTGTCTCCATTTGCAGTTATATGGCAACCATAGAACTCAGTTGGCTTGCCAACTCTACTAGAACGCCTAAGAGGTAATGAAGTGTCAATGGGTTCAACTGGAATCTCTTCCTCTGGTTGAACCATAGCGGTTTCAAAGGTTCCTTCATCTGCTGACTCTTGAATTTCTTCAAGGTCAACGGTGCTCCCACTGTCCTCTTTGCATATGAGCTCTCTCTCTCGAAAGACTTCTCTCCGTGCTACAAAGACCACGTTCTCACTAGGTCTGTAGAACAAATATCCAAATGACTTCTTCTGTGGATAGCCGATGAAAACACATCGCTCACTACGAGGTTCAAGCTTGTCGTGAGTTTCTCGTCTAACGAAAACTTCACAACCCCAAACCTTAATATGTGCTAACGAGGGAACTTTTCCTGTCCACATTTCGTGAGGTGTTTTGGCAACCTTCTTTGTTGGAACAAGATTAAGAATGTGGGCGGCAGTTTCTAAGGCATACCCCCAGAATGATATTGGAAGTGAAGCTCGACTCATCATGGAACGCACCATGTCTAACAAGGTTCGATTGCGTCTCTCAGCCACACCATTAAGTTGTGGTGTCCTAGGAGGTGTCAATTGTGAAACTATTCCACATTCCTTGAGATAGTCATGGAACTCGATACTAAGATACTCTCCGCCTCTATCTGATCGGAGCATCTTTATCTTCCTGCCTTATTGATTCTCGACTTCTTGCTTAAACTCTTTGAACTTTTCAAAGGTTTCAGACTTATGCTTTATTAAGTAGATATAACCATATCTGCTATAATCATCAGTAAAAGTCACATAGAATCGATTAGCATCCCTTGTGGCTGATCTGAAGGGTCCACACACGTCTGTGTGTATGAGATCCAACAAACCTTCACCTCTTTCACAAAATCCAGTGAAAGGTGATTTTGTCATCTTACCCAAAAGACAAGATTCGCATGTATCATCTGACCTTAGGTCAAATGATTCCAACACCCCATCCTTTTGGAGTTGAGCCATGCGTTTTTTGTTAATGTGTCCAAGACGGCAATGCCACAAGCACGCTTTGTCTGCACCATTAGACGAATCAATTTGAAATACACTATTACCTAAGTTGTCTACACACATCACAGTTTCATACACACCATCACAAGGTAAAGCTTCAAAATAAAAATTGCCATTTTTATAAGCAGAAATAGAACCATTCTCATCATTAAAAGAATATCTAAAACCTTGTTTGAACAATGCATGAAAAGAGATAATGTTTCGTGTCATTTCTGACGAGTAGCAACAATTCAATAAATCTAAATTAACACCATTATTAAGCACTAGACTATAAACTCCAATCTTGGTGACAGGTGAAGATCGCCTATTCCCCATGATCAAGTTCATTCTACCATGCTCCACATCCTCACTTTTTCTTAGTCCCTGCAATACAGAGCAAATGTGAAACCCACATCCTGTATCAAGGACCCAAGAATCAGAAGATGTTGCGTTAATCGACGAAATAGTGTATATACCTGCAGTAGATGGTTTTACTTTCCCATCTTTTAAATTTTGCAGATACTTTGGGCAGCTTCGTTTCCAATGTCCTTTGTCGTTGCAATAGAAGCAAGTGGCCTCTTTAGGATCAGAGACAGGGGTAATATCAGAACTGGTTTTTACATGAGACTTTCCCTTCCAGTTTTGCTTGGGAGGACCTTTCCTCTTTTTCCCCTTTCCTTGCCCAATGGCCAGAACGGTAGTATTAGCAGGAGTGGGGGGATCACTCTTTCCCTTCATCCCAGTTTCAGCTGTCCTCAGGAGGTTGTGCAATTGAGCCAATGTGGTCTCATTGTTGTTCAAATGATAGGTCAAGATGAACTGATCATAACAACTTGGTAATGAGTTCAAGACTATGTCAATAGCCAACTCATCATCAATATGCACATTTAGCCTCACAAGGCGTTCCACGTATCGCTGCATCCTTTGCACGTGGCCGCTGACAGACTCTCCGTCCTTCATCTTGCTTGATATGAGGGACTTTACTATCTCGTACTTTTCCTGACGAGCTCGCTTATGGTACTTTTCCATAAGGTCTTTGTTCATCTCGTACGGCCAGTAATCCTCATAGAATTTTTGCAGTTCAGGAGTCATGGTAGCAACCATGATGCAAGCAACTTTTGTTGCATCCGTGTAGTGCTTCTTATAAGCAGCTAATTCTTCAGGAGTGGCCTTCTCTTCGTCAATTTTAACAAGTTCTTTGTCAAGGACATACTCCTTGTCCTCGAAACGAAGAGCCATTTTGATGTTGCGCATCCAGTCATTGTAGTTGGTGCCATCTAATGTCACCTTTGAGCAGATGTTCAACAAAGAAAAGTTGTGATTGGAGGAGGAGGAACCAGAAGCATCGTTAGGGGCAGACATTTCTAAAAGAAAGGTAGTTTGAGTTAGAAAAAAAATAACCTTAATATAACAACTCAAAATTGAAATATCGAGGCTAGGATCCAACTATGAAATTCACAACTTAGAAAAGGGATGTCGTAATCTAATTGCAAATTTCATACAGGTATGTCTTTTGAGACTCATTGAAACTATTCAATGGCATGTTTAATCTCAGATTATACTCTTCCATTTGTGACTGGGATACCGAGGATCACAAACAAGATGTGAATAACCATGCAAATGTGCTTGGTAACCTTCATGTCATTTATCATCTCAATTGATGTGCTGGTAAACCACACACGCTCCATCAACAATGATAATTTATAAGATACCCATTACTGCTCTTTATTAGTCCCTATTAGTGTGCTGGTTAACCACACACGCTCCACTAATGACTTATAAAGTGTAATGTGCAATTTCATGGGTTAGCATACAATTTCACATTTTTCCCTTAAAGTAACTAAGATTGGGATTTAAGTAAAATTTAGTTACCTTTTATTATCATTATACCTTTAATGAGAATCAATATATATATGGTAAATAAAATTTAGTTACCTTTTATTCTCATTATACCTTTAATGAGAATCAATATATATATGGTAAATAAAATTTAGTCACCTTTTATTATCATTATACCTTTAATGAGAATCAATATATATATGGTAAATAAAACTTAGTTACCTTTTATTCTCATTATACCTTTAATGAGAATCAATATATATATGGTAAATAAAATTTAGTTACCTTTTATTATCATTATACCTTTAATGAGAATCAATATATATATGGTAAATAAAATTTAGTTACCTTATCAATTCAACAATTATAGCAAATTCAATTGAAAACAAACCTGCTCTGATACCACTGATGGGTTTTAGGTATTACAAACAAACTTAGACTTTTAAGGGAGCATGCAACCTAAAACATGATCTGTGTTTTCACAATTGAATCTATAACTATGAACATAAAAGAATCCTAATATTCTAGTAAATAATTAAAATTACTACAGAAGAAAATAGAATTACATACCTTTTAGTTGTTATAGTAAACAACTAAAATTTTCCGTTCAGATCTCTTGGAAGCAAGCACCACAAATGTCGTGCCTCTTTTAGTTGTTATAGTAAACAACTAAAATTTTCCCTTTAGATCTCTTGGAAGCAAGCACCACAAATGTCGTGCCTCTGATGGAATCACACCCAACGATCCAAAAATTTAACTAAGTATGGATGAACTATCAAAGAGTTCTTCCAAGAGGAGAAAAAAGGAGGCTAATACTCAAGCCAAGAGGTTGTGAATTAGAATGAATCCCTAAGGTCCTATTTATAGCCTTGGATAACCTCCAGTTTTCTTATCCCACCAACGTGGGACTAATTTCCCAAAGGAAATTTTGTTCTCCTTTTAGTTATACTTATTTTTGAATCTCGAGGGCAACCCAAAAGGACTATGCTGCTATCAATTATAGTTATGACTTAGACACCTAATCCAACAGATATAAGATACATGAGAACTACTTATTGGTGGCACTCATAATTTTGACCCAAAGATCTTTGGAGATGACAGGTTTATATATTATCATGGAAGACAATGACATATTAACTGCAAAAGCTCTATCTGTACTATTATAAAAAGCACAAGTTGAAATATTCTAAATACCATTTGTCAGTTTTGAGCTTAAGTGGAAAATATGTTTTTTAATTTGAAATTTTTATTTATATTTAAATTATGCATGGCTATTTTAGTAATTTAGATTTTCCTTAATGAAAGACATATTTTCCAATGTATAACCCATTTTGAATATAATTTTTTTAATATATGTACATGGATTTTCTATTAGTTACAATTCTTTTCTCTCTCTCTCTCTCTCTCTCTCTCTCTCTCTCTCAGTTGTTTCTCTCGTATCTAAAATTATTCAAACTAAAATTATCTATCTATATCTCTTTTCCTATTTGAAATCACCAACTCACCAATATCACTGTTTAGACGTATTTGAACTACTCAAAGACACCTAATCTCTCTCATCTCATTTCACTTAAAATTTCTCAAACTAAATATATTTATCTTTCTTTTTTATGTATATTTGAAACTACCTCCTCAAAAATTTAAGCTACAGCTAATAGATAGATATATCCAAACCACTCAAAATAATTTCTTAAAATATAAGATGATAACAAGAGATAAATTTATTATTGCATCAAAATATTTTTGAAAAGAAACCCATTGCTTATAGAAATAAACTATCCTCTATATTTTTATGGTCCATCTTCAAGGAATAAAAACTAGTGTACTGGTTATGTGCAATGTATGCTAAAAAATAGTGAAATAATTACTAATGAAATATAATTAGATATTATGCAAATTAATATAAAATAAATATTATATTATTTTTATTAAGAAAGTGCTATTTACCTAAGACAAAAAAGCAATTAGAAAATTGGTGTTAAAACAATGCTTATCTAAATTAAGAATGATATTGCTTATAAAGAAAATAAAATAAAAATTAACATAACTTATAAGTTATTATGAGCTTATTCAAAAAGAAATAAGATATGAGAAATATAATTGATAAATTATAATTTTGATATGATTATTTTTTCAAAATATCAATGTTCTATTATTGGTGTCTATGAATCTTGTGGATTTTTTTATGAAACTAAAATTGTGAATGTTAATTTACCCTATTTTTTTACCAAAGGTTGAATTTACTAATTTAAATTTATCTATCTTCAATAGCAGTATAAATAATATGTTAACATTTTTAATAATTTAAAAAATTGATAACATTAATGGATTACTCAAATAGATTTTTCTTGAAGTTGGATTACAAGTATAAAAAATATGGAAGTTAATTTTCTTTGTTATCAATGTGTTTCTATTAAAAAAAATACTTTAATAGAATAATAAATTTATCTCTTCCTTTTGTCTTTTATTTTGTATGTATCTATTTCAGTGATTTGAATATATCATCAATTATTAATAACTTAAACTTTAATTTTGAGTTGGTCGTTTCAAATATACATAAAAGGATAGATGGATATATTTAGTTTAAGGGATTTTAAATGATATGAGATGATCATAAGGGAGTAGTAGTATTCGAATAGTTTCAAATACTTATAAACATAGATATTGGTGAGTTGGTGATTTCAAATAGAAAGATAGAGAAATATAAATATATAATTCAGTTTGAGTAATTTTAGATAAGAGAGAGAGTCAATTTATAGAGAGACAAATAGAGAGGGGGGGGGGAGAGAGAGAGATTATAAAAAATATTTGAAACAAATAGAAAATCCATGCGAATGTATAAAAAGGGAAATTTTTGTTAAAAAATACATTTTTAAAAAATAATTCGAAAAATCGACCTTCCCCAAAAATATTTCTAAAAACCGACATCTAACATGCCACGTCGACGGGGACTCGTTTCGCCCCATCAGCGTGGCACCGCCTCTTAGGAGCAGCTGCAATTTTTCCAGGGTTGTCAAATCCGTATGAATTTAATTTTTTTAGCTTTTTTTTGTCCGGGGTTGCCAATCCCGGACAAAGAAATTTTTCTTTTAGTTTTTTTATGAAGAATTAATTAACTTTTCCATTTCCTCAATAATGCTTGAAACTAACACTCTGCTTCATCGTCGTCAACCTCCTATGTGTTGCACGTGCCCTGGGCAACAACCTCTCTGAGGAATCCACCAACCAGACAAAGACAGATGCAAGCGGAAATGTACCAATACGACAAGAACAGAAAACAATAGAGAAAGCAAATCAACACAGTATTTAACGAGATTCGACAATTTGCGTACGTCCTCGGGTAAGAAAAAGAGAGATTTTATTGATTCAACAATAAATCATGCAAATATAGAGGGATACTTGAGGGATCTTTCAGTTATCCAATACATGAGGGCTCTAGCTCTTATTTATAGTCACAGAGTCCTAGGGTTTAGGAAACCCTGATTGGATTCGACCCCAAACAGGAAAGGAGTCCGAATCCAGAAAGGACAGCAGAATACGTCTGTCGGTCGACCAACCCCCGTGCTCGGTCGACCGGCCGGTTGACCGGCACCAACAGAGAGCGGCCATGTTTTAGTCGGTCAACCGGGAGGTCAACCGTTCCTCGCCACAGTCGACCGTGCGGTCGACCGTTCCTTTGTTGTGCACGTCGTGCACGTCGGTCGACCGGGTGGTTGACCGGGCCCTATCCTGGCCTGCTGCATGCGCCTGTTCTTGCTCTCTTTGTCTTCCGGTCTCTATGCTATCTTCCTCTCTCCTTTATCTCCTCTCTCCCTACAATTCTCCATCTCGGTGAAGATTTTTCAAATCTGAGCCGAACTCCAACGAAATCCAATATATCACCTGGCGAAATCGACACACGATCTCGGTGAAATCGACACACGATCCCAGCTTTGAGCATTCTGAACAAAATTGACACACGATCTCGGTGAAATCGACACACAATCTCGGCTTGGCCAACAGACAAAACATGTTCCTTCAAATGAATCGCCAGTACACGTACAATTGATTTCCACTGATCTTACCAGATCCAGATTGAGTTTGTCGTCGCCACCTGCAACTCTCACCAAACTCCAATATCAATTGTAAGATTCCAACTTCAGCTCAGCTATCTAAACGGAATGCATCAACATGTGTTCCCATCACTTCACCTGAAGAGAAATACCATACGAGCCGACCAAAAAACGTATCTCCACTCAGCAACTTTATTGAACTCTATTCCAAATGACCTCAAGAAGAACTCATCATGAGCCAACACTGACTCTCCAGCTGACTGGCTCTCTCAAGTCCACATATTTTCAAGATAGTCCAACCAAATCTGAGTAAAGCACACTAAACACCATCATCGGCTTTAACAAACTGGATGCACACCCCCTTAAGCAAGCATAACCATCTTCTTACCAGAAGATTAACTATTCATCGAGATCATAATGCTTCACCTCTGCGTGAAGTTCAACTCTTCACCTCTACGTGAAGTCTCAATCAGCTTCTCAAGAACCCAAACAGTTTTATACGGGTTGCATCACTAAATGGTTGCGCCTCTACGGCTGCCTTTGTACCTTGCCCAAAGGATCAAGCCAACTATAGTTCATTGAAATGAGCTCCATAAAGTTCAAGCACCTATGACTGAATCTTTAGCAGCGAACCTATCTGACTGAGTCATATGAGCTTCCTCACTTTCGTCATGGAGAATAACGGCCTTCAACTTGAGCTTGTCGCGGTCACAAACTTAATATTCATGTTTTTTCACCTACTTTCGTGGTTTTATCTTGATTCCAATGGCTGCAAATAATTTGACATTCTCAACAATATCTTCAACCTGTTCAGCATCAACACTGGCTACATGATCTCCACCCGGTGTCACATCCAGTGAAGTCCTCACTGATACCGAACTAACTGGAGATGGTAGAGTAGCATCAACCTTCAACCGCTGTGATACTTTCTTAGTCTTCGTCCTCTCCACCTGCTGAGAGACGGTAGACTTCATCACTGAAGTCTTATCAAACGTGACATGCCGACTCATCACGAACTTCTTATTTTCGGGGTCCCATAACTTGTAACCTTTCATATTTCTTTTGACACCCAAAAATATAAATTTCTTTGCTCGCGGATTTACCGTGCCATCTTTGGCACTAAAGTAGGCCGGACTTTCAAATTCCCGCAGCAAACCATGACCTTGAGTAGCTTTCCCAGACCAACCTTCCAGTGGAGTTTTACCTCCTATCGCAGTTAATGACAATCAATTTATGAGATGGCTAGCATACACAATCGCCTCAGCTCAAAACGATTTGTCTAATTGTGCATTAGATAACAACCACCGAGCCTTCTTCAGTAAGGAATGGTTTATCTCTTTAGCAACCCATATATTCCATTTGTGAAGTGAACCAATACCACTGTTCTGGCCAAATTGTAGGAATTAGTTCATGTATCTTTCAACATTACTAATTTATAGCTCCTTAATCTTCCTACCAGTCTGCTTCTCCATTATTCTTTTTCACTTCACCAACATATTTAGGGCTTCACACCTTTGTCTCATGGGATATATCCAACATGTTGGCCCAGAGGCCTTCCACTCTAGTTTTGATGATGATTAACTCATGTAGTTATAGTTTACTAATAATCTTGTGATATTTAGTTTCAGATATTTAACTAAGATATTAGTAGGTGATTAGCTTCAACAAAGGTGTTTTGGAGCTTTCACATGGTGATTCAAGAGCTCGAGCGTCAAGTTCATATCTAGCACTCGGTTGGAGTCAAGCTCGTTGGATCGCGTTTGGATCGAGTCAACTTGGAGACGACGTTCTACAAGAAGGCTTCAGTTTGTTTAGTTAAGATTTAGTTTAGATCCATTGTAAAGATTAGATAGTGTGATATGCTCAAGTTCACAATACACACTTGTTTTAAGTTTCATGTTTATTGGTTTTGGTTTTCGGTTTAACCGATCTTAGTTTTCATAAATAGAATTGAATCGAAACAAGTTTACATGGTTTAATGTGTATTAGATTATCTATATACATCTATGCTTCATCTATTTAGAAAAACTTATTTTGATAGTCTACTTCATGAGTTTGGAGTTTTGTATTTAGACAAAACCTATTTTTGGATTTAATGCCAAAAACATAGATATAATACCTTTCATGTATATTGGATTCTATCCATATAATATATGCTTCAAAGTTGTTTAAATATCATGTTTTTGTATTTACATGTGTTTTGGAAAAATCAGATTTCCATTTCAAAAATTCAAGTTTTGGAAAATATGATTTTTGGTTTAAGGCAAATTTTCCAAGTCACAAAAATGGTTCAAAATATTTGTAACATGATTTGGTTTTTACTCAAACATGTTTGTATTTCAAAGATATAACAAGAACTGATTTTTGTGGAATTTATGTGATTTTATTGGATTTATTTGAAGTTAAAATATCGAGTTTTTAAATCCTGAAATTGTCCCTGCCAGGCTCTGGCGGTCGACCGGATCAGTGGTCGGTCGACCGGACCGGTCGACCGATATGCACAAGACGTGCACAAAGGCCAAGTGATTTGGCCGGTCGACCGAGCGGTCGACCGACTGAAGTCAGTCCACTCTCGGGTGCGGCCGGTCGACCGGGCGCTCGACCGTTCACTTTGGCCTGGTCGATCGGGCGGTCGACCGGCCAGAGAGCAATTTCTCTCTGGATCTGGCACGGTTGACCGGGCGGTCGACCGGCCAGAGAGCAATTTCTCTCTGGATCTGGCACGGTTGACCGGGCGGTCGACCGGAGGGCTCAACGGTCGATTTTTTTGACCATTGGCCGGTCGACCGGAAGGGCATTCTGGCCCTTTTCAGCTGCCAACGGGCAGATTTTCAAAGGGGCTATAAATACCCCATTTGAAGTTGAATTTTGAAAAAGATTTTGAAGAGCCAAAAATCTCATACATTCTAGTGTTTTAATACAAGTTTTTAAAAGAGTTTTTAAGGCAAAAAGATTCATCTTTATTTGTTTTCAAGGGTTGGAAAAATCAAAGAAAAATAGAGATTTGAGATATTTGTTTTGTTCTTCATTCTACATCTATTCTAGTTGTTTTTCCAAGTATTTTTCTTTGTTATTTGATTTCCAAACACCTTGATTTTTCACACTTGAGCTTATCTTCTATCCTATCTATTTAGGATCTTTGTTTTGTGGGAAAAGATATTAGTTTGTGGTCTTTATGATCACCAAGTTGTAAACCTTCCATTGATTGTGATATCCCTCTAGTGAGAGGTGATTGAGTTGTATCCCTCAAGTGTGAGGTGATAGTGGAAGTGATTTTTGGCTCCCTCTAGTGAGAGGTGGAGATTGTGTTGGAATCCCTCAAGTGTGAGGTGATTGTGTTTGAGTGGCTTTGTGCCTTGCCTCTAAGTGTAGAGGTTGTATTTGTTGAGAGAGGAGTTGTGTACTCCCGATTGTATTTTCCCCAAATCCTCAGTGGAGGTTCCCTATGTGGGAAGTCATGTGTGGACGAGTTAGTGGAAATCCTTCTGTGTGAAGGTGGGGACGTAGAGCTGTGTGCTCGAACCTCGAAACATATCTTGGTGTTTGCGATTGATCCACTTTCTCTGACTCTCTCTCTCTCTCTTACATTGTGCATTGCTTCATATTGTCATATCATATACATGCTTGGTTTGTTTGTGTACCTCACTTGTGTTTAACCAAGAGAGCTTCATATAGCACCTCAATTCTTATTCAGAGGAATTCAGAGGAGTTAGTCCAGAACCCTTCACCGGGAATTCGGCTACACTCTTTGGTTACACTAAGTGTGTTGCAATTAAGTTTTTAATTTCCGCATTATTGTTCATAGATTAGCCGTACACCTATTCACCCCCCTTCTAGGTGTACTTTCAATTGGTATCAGAACCTACGCTCCTGATATTAGGTTTAACCACCTAGGAGTGTGATCTTGGTTGCTAATCTACATTTGCATTTGCACACATATAGTTTGCACTCATGGATAGCCCTCCCATATTTGATGTCTCTAGAATTGATATATGGAAGGTTATGATGAGTTGCCATTTAAAAGACATAGGTTATAAAGTTTACCTTGCCATTACCAAGGAATCCTACTTTAGTGATAGCCAGCATATAGAGGCCAATGCACTAACCCTAAAGGCACGTAGAGCATCTCTTGATAAAAAAATATTTACATGTGTTTTCTCATTATGATTCCGCTTTTGCAGTGTGGAACATTTTGACATCTCCCGAGCTACAAACGCTTATCAATAAGAAAAGGAAATCTAGTCGAGACGAGTCCCACGAACGATGCTTTATGGTTCAAGGGAATGACTCCCTTGAGGTACATTCGGATACTCAACTAGATGTTAATACTAGTTCTTATTGTAATGAGTGTATGGATGCACATGCCTTAAATAATGAACTAGCTAAAAATTGTGAAAATTTGATTTCAAAATATAAACTTTTGAAAAAGGATAGCTTTGGATTAGAATAAGAGAATAAAAATTTATCTTCTAGACTTGAGATTGCTTTGCAAGAGAGGAAGAGATTTCAAGTGAACGTGACTCACTTAAATCCCAACTTGAACTTGCTCTTAATTAAAACAAAATTTTGAAAAATAAAAAAATGATTGTGAAAATGTTTTAAAGAAAAATGAGGCTTTATCTTCAAAAGTTGATTTTGTTATAAAAGAAAATGAATCTTTAAAAATGAAAATTGTTTCTATTTCAAAGGAATTGGATTTGGTTTCTAAGAACATTTCTTTGAAAAATGATTTAGATACACATGTTTGTCATGCTAGTATACCTTCACCATCTAGTGTATTTATTGCATGCACCTCCTCTTTTATAATTGAAAATGATATTTGTATGCTTAAGAAGAGTGTGTATTGTTTGGGCTCCACTTTGAGCCATTGTGCTATGAATCACTCTCGGTTGGAATCTATGTTTCGAAAGAAACAAGTTCCTCCTATGCATGCACACAAATCACGGCATACACATGCTTCCCACGTTCATACCCATCACACAATGTATGCTCATGTGTACACATGTACACATTGTGGACGTAAGGGTCACCTTGCTAAGTTTTGTTATGATCTTATACATGATTCAAATTTAGCAACTAAATTTGTTTGGGTTAGGAAAGGAGCTAACCCCTATGGACCCAAAAGAGTATGCGTACCAAAGACCTCTCCTATTTTATTTGATGTAGGTGTGGGCTCTCACATGACGTGAGAGTGATGGTGCCTTGAGGTGGATGTGTTGCGAGCTTAAAGAGGACATTTGGATGCATCACTTTCAAGGGGAGTTTGGTGGAAGGACTACCTTGGTTTGGAGACATAGAGATGTACCCTCATGGTTTTGGTAACAATCTCTAAACTCGCATTATGTTTACATGCTTTTCATATTGTTGATTTTTAGCACGTTTTGATGTTTTATGATTAGTATGTTAAATGTCATGATTATTAGACTTGTGATTTGCATGATTAGTATTTGAGATCACCCATGTTTAATATGGATTTATACTTTTGTGTTCTCACATTTGTTTTAGCTATTGTGTATATCATAGATCTTTTGCATGTTCATTTACCATAATGATCATATAAGTTTTGTTTTGATTTCTATGCTTCATGTTATGACTACATATTTGGATGTTAGTTTTCATTAAAACTTGGATATATACTTGTACAACTAGTGAGCCACAAATAGATTATTATATGTTTGTGCTTGATTGCTCATTTGTACTCATTAGATGTACTAGTATAATCTAATTTTGATGATTCATACATTTTGACTCGTATTCCCATTTTGTACATATTTTTCATGTTTATGTTAAACTTCATATATATGTCTATTTTGTCTAAACTATTAGTTATACATATACATCCTTGAGCCACTTGCCTTCATGCATATACTTTTGTGGACTCGTTTATGTTTGGATAAGTATGTATACTTTAGTTTGTACAAAACATACATATGCCTTGAAGATTAAATTATTTTGATGAAAATTAGATTTTCTTGTGTTTCATGTTTTTAAGGAATTTCATATTGAGCTTGTTTGCCTATTTTCATGATGATGTGTTTCACATAACTCTTATACACTCACTTTACTTAATGTTTTCTCATGATTTTGTTTTCATGAGTACAATATGTGCCATATAGATTTTGAGTGTTTGGTGATCATGTGATTTACATGTTTTTCATGAAATATATTTTTATTTTATTCCTTACTTGAAAGATTTCGTACTAGTTTACAAATTTTTCATATAACTAGTTCGTATTCTTCATTTGGTAGAGTTTTTAAACGTATTATAACTATTTTTAAACTTATTTTTAAAAACCCCTACCCTTTTAAGGGCGGCTGGTTGGGCGACCATGCCTTGTATGCTCATTATTGAAAATCTATTTAAACATGTGCATGAAATGGGTGGTAGGAAGTATGAGTTATACATTTGATCTTATTTTGTTTTCAATTGATGTCATTGTATCTTTTCAATTGGTATCACTATTGACATTCTTTTTGTATACTCATATTATATATATATATATATATATATATATATATATATATATATATATATATATATATATGTATGTATGTATGTATGTATGTATGTATGTATGTATGCTTAAACTTCAAATAGTATCAATTTCGATTGGTATTCATTTTTTCATACATATATATATTTTATTTATACTTACTATATCTCTATATCCTTGAGCACAAATTTTGGTTATGCTAAGCTTGATTCCTTAAATGACTATTATATTTCAATTGATTATTTTTCAATTGGTATCTTATACAAGCTTATGCATCATTTTGTTTGGTATTTCATAAAGGGGGAGAAAATTCATATTTCACCTTTTAATTGGTTTTGTTTACCTTTGGTATTTTACTCCCACACTTTATGTTGAAAAATGATTGAAAAGTGATATTGATTTTTTTTGGTATCATAAGCTCCTAATGAAAATTATTTTCAATTGGTATATGTTTCATTTTCAATATTGGTATCAAAAACATTAAATTGATATTATTCACTATTTGGTATCTCTATTGTAAAATGAGTTTAGTGTTATTAGTTTATATTTTTCAAATTGGTATCAAAAGTGTAAAATATTTACAATTGGTACTAATTTTTACAATTGGTATCAAGATTACCTATATATTTACATCTTTCAATTAATATCAAAATCTTTTGGTTGATTTCTTCAAAATATTTTGTTTACTTTCAATTGGTATAATATATGCATGTTTATTTAAATTTATATTAAAAATACTTGTTTTATGTACTTTCAATTGGTATGTTTTATTTATTTTCAATTGGTATCATGATGCACTAAATTTTTTCAATTGGTATCATAATGTTTTGATTTGATTTCACCCCTTGTTGATTTTTTGTTTCAGACAAAATGGGGAGAACATTATTTTATTGTTTACTTTAACCCCTTTGTTGATGATTGACAAAAAGGGGGAGAAATATTTGAGTATATATGCATGTTTATTTATAAGTTTATATCAAAGTTTGTTTCATATTGGTATCAAGAGAGTTTGTTTTATGTTTTGTTGATATTGGTATCAAAAACACAAGAACATATTTTTGTTGTTTTGTTTTATTAGTATCAAGAGCTTTTATTGCTTTTATTGATAAGCTTTCAATTGAAATTTTTATTGGTATCAAGAACTTTTATTAAAATTTTTATTGTTGGTATCAAGAGCTTTTATTGATTATCTTTCAATTGGTATCAAAAGCTTTTATTGCTTTTACTGATAAGCTTTCAATTGAAATTTTTATTGGTATCAAGAGAAACTATTTAAAGAACATGTTTATTCTAAGTTTATATTTTCAATTGGTATTTAAGAACTTGTGTATTTTAAAAAAAGGGAAAAGTAATTTATTTTAAAATTTTGGTATCAAGAGCATGTTTATTTCATTATTTTATGCATGTTTATGCATATTCATATTTAACATTCATTGCATATCTTATTGTTTATTGCTATGCATGAGTTAAGGGGAAGCTTCTTTGAAGCTTAACTTTAATCCATGCATATATAACTCCATGAGTTTTGTCATCATCAAAAAGGGGGAGATTGTTGGCCCAGAGGCCTTCCACTCTAGTTTTGATGATGATTAACTCATGTAGTTATAGTTTACTAATAATCTTGTGATATTTAGTTTCAGATATTTAACCAAGATATTAGTAGGTGATTAGCTTCAACAAAGGTGTTTGGAGCTTTCACATGGTGATTCAAGAGCTCGAGCGTCAAGTTCATATCTAGCACTCGATTGGAGTCAAGCTCGTTGGATCGCGTTTGGATCGAGTCAACTTGGAGACGGCGTTCTATAAGAAGGCTTCGGTTTGTTTAGTTAAGATTTAGTTTAGATCCATTGTAAAGATTAGATAGTGTGATATGCTCAAGTTCACACACACACTTGTTTTAAGTTTCATGTTTATTGGTTTTGCTTTTTGGTTTAACCGATCTTGATTTTCATGAATAGAATTGAATCAAAACAAGTTTACATGGTTAATGTATATTAGATTTGATCTATATACATCTATGCTTCATCTATTTAGAAAAACTTATTTTGATAGTTTACTTCATGAGTTTGGAGTTTTGTATTTAGACAAAACCTATTTTTGGATTTAATGCCAAAAACATAGATATAATACCTTTCATGTATATTGGATTCTATCCATATACTATATGCTTCAAAGTTGTTTAAATATCATGTTTTTGTATTTACATATGTTATGGAAAAATCGGATTTCCATTTCAAAAATCCAAGTTTTGAAAAATACGATTTTTGGTTTAAGGCAAATTTTTCAAGTCACAAAAATGGTTCAAGATGTTTGTAACATGATTTGATTTTTACTCAAACATGTTTGTATTTCAAAGATATAACAAGAACTGATTTTTGTGGAATTTATGTGATTTTATGGGATTTATTTTGAGTTAAAATATCGAGTTTTTAAATCCTGAAATTGTCCCTGCCAGGCTCTGGCGGTCGACCGGATCAGTGGTTGATCGACCGGACCGGTCGACCGATGTACACAAGACGTGCACAAAGGCCAAGTGATTTGGCCAGTCGACCTAGCGGTCGACCGACTGAAGTCAGCCCACTCTCGGGTGCGGCCGGTCGACCGGGCGCTCGACCGTTCACTTTGGCCCGGTCGACGGGCGGTCGACCGGCCAGAGAGCAATTGCTCTTTGGATCTGGCATGGTCGACCGGAAGGCTCAACGGTCGATTTTTTGACCGTTGGCCGGTCAACCGGCCTGTCGACCGGAAGGGCATTCTGGCCCTTTTCAGCTGCCAACGGGCAGATTTTCAAAGGGGCTATAAATACCCCCATTTGAAGTGGTTTTTGAAAAAGATTTTGAAGAGCCAAAATTCCCATACATTCTAGTGTTTTAATACAAGTTTTCAAAAGAGTTTTTAAGGCAAAAAGATTCATCTTTATTTGTTTTCAAGGGTTGGAAAAATAAAAAAAATAGAGATTTGAGATATTTGTTTTGTTCTTCATTCTACATCTATTCTAGTTGTTTTCCCAAGTATTTTTCTTTGTTATTTGATTTTCAAACACCTTGATTTCTCATACTTGAGCTTATCTTCTATCCTATCTATTTAGGATCTTTGTTTTGTGGTAAAAGATATTGGTTTGTGGTCTTTATGATCACCAAGTTGTAAACCTTCCATTGATTGTGATATCCCTCTAGTGAGAGGTGATTGAGTTGTATCCCTCAAGTGTGAGGTGATAGTGGAAGTGGTTTTTGGCTCCCTCTAGTGAGGGTGGAGATTGTGTTGGAATCCCTCAAGTGTGAGGTAATTGTGTTTGAGTGGCTTTGTGCCTTGCCTCTAAGTGTAGAGGTTGAATTTGTTGAGAGAGGAGTTGTGTACTCCCGATTGTATTTGCCCCAAATCCTCAGTGGAGGTTCCCTATGTGGGAAGTTATGTGTGGACGAGTTAGTGGAAATCCTTCTGTGTGAAGGCGGGGACGTAGAGCTGTGTGCTCGAACCTCGAAACATATCTTGGTGTTGCGATTAATCCACTTTCTCTAACTCTCTCTCTTACATTGTGCATTACTTCATATTGTCATATCATATACATGCTTGGTTTGTTTGTGTGCCTCACTTGTGTTTAACCAAGAGAGCTTCATATAGCACCTCAACTCTTATTCAGAGGAATTCAGAGGAGTTAGTCCAGAGCCCTTCACCGGGAATTCGGCTACACTCTTTGGTTACACTAAGTGTATTGCAATTAAGTTTTTAATTTCCGCATTATTGTTCATAGATTAACCATACATCTATTCACCCCCCCCCTCTAGGTGTACTTTCACAACAATGCCTAAATAAATTATCAATAAAAGAGACAAAGTGCCTAAGACCTCCAAGCGATGCTTGCAGGTCCCCAAACGCTTACGTGAACACAATCAAGAAGACCTTCAGAGTGGTGAGTACTGGTGCTGAATTTCTTCTTCTTGTCCAGAACGATGTGTTCACCCACCAAGTTGCAGGTAGCAGTACCTTCCAATGATCCCTTCTTTGCTGGAGCTTGCAAAGACTTTTCACCTCCATTTCTGACTTTCATCTGTCAGATCTGTGTGCAAACATTATCTAAAGAAATAGAAGTCTCCACTTGACATGTAACTGTACTACCCTTTAGATAGTAGAGATTCGGTGGACGCCCTTCATAACCACCATTGAGCCTTTGGTCATCTTGAGAACACCATCTCATATAGATACCACAAGACCCAACGCTTCCAAAGCACCAACAGAGATAAGATTTCTTTTGAGTTGAGGTACATACCTCAGCTCATTCAATTCTCATACTATCCCATCAAACATCTTGATACGGACTGTACCCATCCCTTCCACATTACACGGATGATCATCACCCATGACCGTGAAGCATCCATCTAGCTTCTCAAAGCTAGAAAACCAGTCCTGTCGGGCACACATGATAGGCAGCTCTTGTATCTAAGATCCACTCAGCATTATCTGAGTAACTAACAGTAGGAGTAGTAACAGAGAGAGAATACCGATGAGTCTGAATCCGATCCATCCGCCTGTGAAGTACTGGCATGAGTACTGACCACCTTTGCGAAATTTGCCTCGGTCATCGGCTCCTTCTTCTTATCTTTGGCCTTCGGGCAATCAACTTTCCAGTGCCCTAGCTCCTTGCATAAGGCGCACTGATTCCTCTTCAGATCTCTGAAGCCTGATCTGAACTTCGATCTTTCCTGATCACCTCTTCCCTTCCGATTGGAACTCCTGCCTCTTACCGTCAATATCTTTGCTGTTGTGCTTCCTGGATAAGACAGTCTGTTCTGCCTCTTTACTTCATAATTCACAAGAGCAACAGACATCTCATTATAGTCAAGAGATTTTCTTCCATTGATCAATGTAAGTTGATCAATGTAAGAGTAAAGGTCTCATACTCTTCTCTATGAAGAGAATTCAATAGAATTACCACCTTATCCTCTTCATCGATCTTCACATCCACATTAACTAGATCTGTAAGAAGCTTTGTGTAGCTATTCATGTGTTCGTTAATGGAGCATCCTCTCTGCATCTGAAAACGATAAAGCTTACTCTTCAACTGCAACCAAGATTCGACATTTTCGTCAGACACTTTTTTCGGGATCTCCCACAGCTGTCTCGCAGATGTTTCATGCAAAATATGATACTTGATGTCTTGTGTCAAACAAGACCTGATCAAGCCATACGCCGTCTAGTTCATCTTGTCCTAATCTTCTTCAGTAGTTGATTCGTGCTTCTTCTCCAACCATAGAGTGTCTTCGAGATTTAACGCCGTCAACGCATCCATCACCCACATCTCCACATACCGAAGTTATTCTTACCGTTGAACTTTACCACATCAATTCTCAACGGATGTGGATTTATGGATTTCTCCGTAGATGTACTATCTTCAGCCATCTTCTTAACTGATTCCTCAAAATAATGCGAAAACAAATGGAGTTATTTAAAGCAAACTAGATAAAGATAGGATCTTTACCTCTATGCGAAATCCTTGAAGAGTTTTCCGAAGCAATCTACTCTTCCGAATTGATTCCTCTAGCAATCCACACGCTATTTTGAGATCGACACACGATCCCACAAACACTCCCAACGCTGCTCTGAGATCGACACATGATCTCCGCCAAACAGCAACTGATGCCTTCAAAATCAACACACGATCCTAAACTAAACATGGGATGCTCTGATACCACTTGTTGCGCCGTCCTGGGCAACAACCTCTCTGAGGAATCCACCAACCAGACAGAGATAGATGTAGTCGGAGATGTACCAACACGACATGTACAGAGAACAATAGAGAAAGTAAATCAACACAGTATTTAACGAGGTTCGACAATTTGCCTACGTCTTCGGGGCAAGAGAGAGGGATTTTATTGATTCAACAATCAATACATGCAAATACAGAGGAATACTTGAGGGATCTTCCAGTTATCCAATACATGAGGGCTATAGCCCTTATTTGTAGCCACAAAGTCTCAGGATTTTAGGAAACCCTGATTGGATTCGACCCTAAACAGGAAAGGAGTCCGAATCCAGAAAGGACAGTAGAATACATCTGTCGATCGACTGGCCGGTCGACCGACCCCCGTGGTCGGTCGATCGGCCCGGTCGTCTGGCACCAACAGAGAGCGGCCATGTTTCAGTCGGTCGACCGGGAGGTCGACTGTTCCTCGCCACGGTCGACCGTTCCTTTGTGCACGTTGTGCACGTCGGTTGACCGAGCGGTCGACCGGGCACTGTCCTAGCCTGCTACATGCGCCTGTTCTTGCTCCCTTTGTCTTCTGGTCTATGTGCTATCTTCCTCTATCTCCTCTATCTCCTCTCTCCCTACACCCTGAACCTTGTCAATTGGTTGCCTCTCCCCTCGTTGTCATCGGCCTCCCCTCTGGATCGACCTCCCCTCATCGTCATCAGACTCCCCTCAACCTCATCGTCGGCCGGCCCCTTCCCTCGTCATCGTCAGCCTCATCGTCGGCCTCCCTCTGGATCGACCTCATCGTTGGCCTCCCTCTTACTACATCGCCGGCACTCTGGATTGGCCTCGTCGTCCCCTCCCTCCCCTCATGTCGGCCTTCCCTAGCTCAACGTTGTCGTCGGTCGTACCCTCCCCTCCTCTTATCGCCATCGGTCTCCCCTCTGGATCATCTTGTTATCAGCCTCCCCTCCTACCACATCACCGTCACTCTGAATCAGCCTCGTCATCACCTCCCCTCCCCTCATCGTCGACCTCCCTTCTAGGTTGGCCTCGTCGTCCCCTCCCCTCCCCTCATTTTTTTACCAAGTTTTTGTTCAGGGTTGGCAACTCGGGACAAAGACTAAAAAAAATTAATTCTTCATACGGGGTTGACAACCCCGGACGAAAAAATAAGCCAAAAAAATTAAATAGTTTGTCCGGGTTGGCAATCCTGGACAAAGAAAATCGACCTCCCGCCAGCGAGCGATGCCACACTAACGGGAAGGAACGATAGCCCCTCCCTCGACATGGCGTGTCAGATGTCAATTTTTGGATATATTTTTTGGGGAGGTCGTTTTTTGAATTATTTTTAAAAAATGTATTTTTTTAAAACATTGCCCTAAAAATTTTATCCGTGAAAATTATATATTGGAAACCATATCTTTAATTAAAGAAGATCCGAATAACTAAAATAATCATGTTTAATTCAAATACAATTAAAGTTTTTAAATTATAAGACAAATTTTCTATTTGAGATCAAGATTGACAGATGGAATCTTTTTAGAATATTGCAACTGATGCTTTTTATAGTAGCATAGATTCATTAGACTCATTCATCAACGTTGTTATCAGTTTCTTTAAATCATTAAAAATATCAACATATTATACTATTGAAGATATTTAAAAATAAATCAATAAATTCAACCTCTAACTAAAAAGTAGGCAAAATAACATACAAAACTTCACCATATAGTAAAAAAGTTCCAAAAAAGTTGAGAGACACCAATAATAGAACATTAATATTTGAAAAAAAAAATCATATTAAAATTATAATTTTTTCAGTTATATTTCTCATATCTTATTTCTTTTCGGATAAGCTCATAAAAACTTTTAATTTATAATATTTTTATATTTTCTCTGTAGATAAGTATTAATTTAACACCATTTGTTATTGCTTTGTTGTCCTATACAAGCACATTTTTTAATAAAATTAATAATAATATTTATACATTTAATTATTGTAAATATCTAATTATATTTCATTATTAATTCTTTCATTGTTTTTTAACGTGCATCACACGTGGCCAGTGTACTAGTAATCTATAAACTTGACCTTCTCTTGTCATAGTAAGATACTAGTGTAATCTTTTATTTGTTTTGTTTGATTTGTGCGGACTGTGTGATTAGTTTGATTTGTTAGGATATGGATTTGTTAAGATTTGAGCTTAATTAAGTTTGTAATTTTTTTTAGCTTAGTTTATATTTAATTTAATCTTTAGTAATAACTAGCTTTGTTTGTTATTCATTATTTGTTTATTGGCTAGCTTTTTAGATTTGTTTGTTATGTTGTTATTCGAGAATCTTGGTGAGTTTTATTGTCATTATCCATGTAAAGGCCATAAAAATGTTACATTTTGAGTGTTGTAATCAGTTTAATTATGTGAGTGAGAATTATTTAAGTTAAATTGTTAAGGCTAAAACTTTCTGTTTTCCTCTTTTTTCCTTCCCAGGTGCATCATTGGTATCAGAGCTTTCTACTGAGCTCTTTTCCTCATCTATTCTCTTTCCATGCCAACATCTCTTCTACTTACTGTCAATCTTCCTTTGAAGAACGAGTTGCGATGCTAGACCCTGAGTTTGCTAATCTCACTAGACTCATCATTTCCATAGCTTTTCACTACAATATGCGAATTGAGTCAATTCAAATTACCGTGGTGTCAACTTAGGTAGCGGGGACACTTCAAATGTAGAGTCCTGTCGTGACGAACACATGTTGGTGCACGTGTTAAACACACATATCGGACACAACACTTCTATTTTCTATGTACTTATCAAAATTTGTTGTGTGTTCTTGTGTCATGTCGTGCCCGTCTCGGTGTGTGTCCGTGTCCGTGCAACATAGGTGTCAATTGAAACTAATATAAAGCTAGTGTCTATTAGGACTAATTAATTGATAATGGCTTTGGATGAGCCTTCTCCCAGTGTGGCTTCACATTTCACTTCTGTTAGCATAGGATTCAACTCAATCTCAATTGGCACTGTTTCAGACTAGCTTTAACATGTACTAGATCATTTTTAATATCCACTAAGTGAATTGAATTGGCTCAATTTGCATATTGTCCACGGTAAACATCAATAGTAAGAGTTGGTGGCAATGCAACATTGACGATAGGAGTCTTGAAACATGTTACTTGGATGGAAGTCTGTGTTTGTGTTTGGTGGTTCAGATCAGATCATCAAACTTGTGTTCTATAATGATGACTGGTTCTTCAAAGGAGAGAGTGATGATGGGTATGAAAGACATGTTGGCAAGAAAAAATGGGTAGCTAAGAGAGCTTCTCATTCACCTAAACATGGATAGTAACATACAAAACTGACTTTGATTCTTAAATAACAACCTAAGAACAAATCTAGATCACTAGCCAACAAAAAAAATTAATTGTTATTAACAACTAAATCAAATATAAACTTAGGTCAAATCTTAACAAATCCAAATCCTAAAAAATCAAGCTAATTCTAAGCCACACAAATTAAACTAAGCAAACTCAAGATTGCAGTGGCCTATTTGATGGGTGTAGGCATTTGTAAACAACATTTCTGTTGTTGTACTATTACAGAACCACATTATGCTGACACCTGCGCAAGTTGTATTACCAAACATTTTATGTTGAGATGGATGTTTTTATATAGTCTAAGGGGGAATTTATAGTGTCTTATGCAGGTGATCAAATATCTTAAGGCTTTCCTTCTCTGATTGGTCTGTTAGGTTTTATGGTAAGCACCTTTCTGTTTTGGCTTAAAATTGGCATTGTTCAATTGCTTTTGGGTTGGATTTGGTTGAAAAATTATGGTTTCTACTATCAATTCAGATTGAGAAGTTAGAGGATGGTTCTTTTTCATAATTTTGGGAAATTCCATAATTCCATCTCTTGTCAGTTAACTGACGCCATAGTTGAGTGTTACAAACAAACGAAACGTCATTTCTGTACATGTGAAATCATAGCTTTCCTCTGCCATTTTGTATGTGTTTATATGCTTGCTACGAGATTCCACAGGAGAGAAAGTTGTATTGGAACCATGAAGTGTTTGTGGAGTATGCTATATATGTTATGAGTTATTCTGTAACAAGAATAAGTGCAGTATAAAATATTTTGGATAGAGATGGGCAGGAAACAATGAAATATTGGTGGAGTATGTTATAAAAGAACCTATCCTGTGTAAAACTGGGTGCAGTAATAGAGAATCCATCAATATTAAATAACTTCTTTAACTGTTCATCATCTGGCACAATTCTACTATTATCCATGTTACGTTTTGTTCAGACTGTCCATGGCTCTGTTTGTCACTTTACTTGAATAAGTGGGAAAGCAACTGATAGATTCGAATTTCTTTGGCTTCAGTTTATACAACTCCCTCAGCCGCTAGCTCCAAAACCCAAGCGTCATAATCCTAGATTCCTTTCTGAGGGTATCTTTTCGTGAGATCATTGATTTTATGTCAGTTTATTCTCAGAGAAAGAGATCAGTAGAGGACCTGTGCTGAAATGCTCTTCAGATTGGAACCAAGCTGACTTGTCAGATTCAAACAAGCTAGCAGAACTCCCGCTCTTTCCACTTCCTTTGGTTCTTTTTCCTGGTGCCACACTTCCCTTGCAGATATTTGAGTTCAGGTACCGAATAATGGATGCATACTCTTCTCCAAGGTGACCTCAGATTTGGTATCATCTATTCAGCTGGCTCCAGTGGGATAGTTGATGTCAGGTGCGTGGGAGAAGTGGTGAAGCATGAAAGGCACGCGGATGATCGCTTCTTCATCATCTGCAAGGGTCAGGAGAGGTTCCGAGTTACCAATCCGGTTCGGACGAAACCTTATCTGGTAGCACAGGTCCAGTGGCTGGAGGATCGACATTCTGTGAATGGCCAACAAGACTTGGAGTCTGTCACGTCCCGCTTCTCAAAATACGCGGAAACGGAGTCACGATGAAGGTCGGCGACGTATATACGCGAGGAAAATACCCCATACATATACACTAAGCCTAAAAATAACCTGAACAAGTTATAAAATCTACTACGATAAATCAATATCACTACAACATGACATATAAATATCTAACACAATGATGACAGATGAATAAAGGAAAGAAATGACAACTGGATGCGATAAGGATGGAATCAGGAAATAACATGAATAAAAGAGTAAGAGTACTTAAAATCAAGAAAATGGCCATCTAAACTTGGAGTCGCTTGCTTGTAAGGTGGAGGCTTGCATGAAGGATGTGATCAGGCTGTCCAACAAGCTCAACGACAAACCAGAAAAAGAAACCAAGGATCTTCGAAGGAATCTCTTTCCAACTCCATTCTCGTTCTTTGTAGGGGGGCATGATTGAGGGCGCCCCTAAAGAGCAGCAAGCTCTGCTAGAGTTGGAGGCTGCAGCTGTTCGGCTCAAAGAGGGAGAAAGAAACGTTGAGGAATGCACTAATTATTTAGCAGCTGCATCTGCAGTTAGAGACGCATTTTCAGTATTCTTCATTCAACGAAAACTAGCTGAGAAGCAAGGAGAGTATAGCTCCAAGGGGGGATAAGAACTGTAAACTGATGTTTTATGATTGTAAATACACAAATAGTAGATGCTGTCTTCCTTCTTAATGTTTTGCTGCTTCCTTTTGCTGTAACAGAACACTTGTAGATTAGTCTTCACTATCTCCCAGAGTTTCTATGTACTGAGAGTTTTTGGTTTCCACTGTACTTGTTGTTGACTATAAGCTCCATTGAAGGTACCACAGTAATTTAGTAAACAATATCAGCTCTTGAGGAGTAAAATCGGATAGCTCTTAATTGTTGATTTATGGTTGTGGGACATCTTCTTTCATGAATGGAGGTAATACGGCAAGATATAGAAGATAAAGGTCTTAGTGAAGGCATATTGCTCGATAGGAATGAGTGGAAAAAGCGGATTCATGTGCCCGATCCGGCGTAATTCTCTTTTGGTTCATATAGCCTACTCCAAGTACCTGGGACAAATGGCTTAGTTGTTGTTGGTGGTGGAAATCTTCTTTCATCTGCTAAGCAATTTTCTAGTTAATTCCATCCTTATTTCCCCATCTCATGTTGTTTTGCCGTACAGATACCTCAGACCTAACTGGAGGAAGTATTTTTCAGGTGACGACTGACCAGTCGGGGTACCAGCGTATGTAGAGCGGTGGACCTCCGTTGGCGGCGGCGGCGGCAGGAAAAAGAAATCTGGAACAAGGGGACAATGAAATCTGAAAAAAGAAAAAGGATAAGAGGAAAGAAAAAAAAATATATCACAAGGTTATAAACTGAATAAAAAAACTTCTAAATAAATTATATACATGTATGTTTTAATTTTTCATCGATTTAGTACATGATTGTTTGCAAGAAACAAGGTCAATAAACATATCAACTGTGGAAGGAGAGTAACCATTTATATACATTAATCTCTCAAACAATCATATAGTACACATCAAGTTGAAATTGTAATGTATCTCTACAAAAATTAAACAGGAAACAATTTTTTTTGTTGTAAAAAATAGATGAAAAAAAAATAGAAAAACAAAGTTTTGGTATCGAACCCCAGACATCCCAGGGGGAGAGTAATAACCAGAAGACCTCCGGGTATACAGATGGTTTCCACTCTCCAGGATGTTATGCATCATCAGCCGAGCAGCATAGGATCTGTACTCAGTCCTGATCCTCCGAAAGATCCAGGCTCAGCATGCTTCACTCGCCCAACATGTCGAATATGACGAAGGAGCCTAGCCAAGAAGGTATTGTGGCATATGGTGGAACTATCACATACTACCGCAACATGCTTGCGTGCTCGTGTTATTGCCACATTCATCCGTCTGCTGTCGCCCAGGAATCCCACTGCTCCCAGCGTGTTTGATCGTACCTATACAAAATAACAGAAGAAAATTTGACAGAGTATATGCTAAAGTGCTACAATGAGCATTTCCCTGAACATACTGGTGATACTGGAGTAGACATAGGACTGCATACAGTTTTTGTTTGGATGCAAGGAAGTGGGCGGAAGTAAGGAAATGAGGAAGTATAATTGCTTACTTCCCTATCTATCCAAACACCGGAAAAGGAAAATAAGAAAACTCCTTTTCTTTCTCTCTTTTCTTTTTACACAACCATTTCCTCACTTCCAAAGTGCTACAATTAATTTTGTGGTCATGTAAATCTCATTTATAATAAGTTGTAGTACAAAACAGTTATTTTTTGATCATGTAAATCTCACTTGCATTCTAATTACAGTCTATTTTTTATTTTTCTTAATTAATTTTTATTTTAATATTATTTGCGGTCAAATTTGTGGTCAACTTTTCCACTTTCACTTTCACATTACCATCCAAAACACCGGAAAAGACATAACATTTTTCAAATCACACTTCCTAACAACATCCAAACACCGGAAAACTTACTAACCAATTCCCAAGTTCCAAAGGGAACTATTATCAATTCCTCACTTCCTTACTCCTCACTTCCACCGTCAACCAAACAGGCTATGATGAAACCAATTATCTCGACACCTGATTATACTACTGAACTTCAAACGACAAAAGATGATCCATCAGTATCACCACTAAGACTGATAATTTCAAGACCCTGTTTCTCCCTACAATACTTGAATTGGTATGACTACTGGCACTTGGGGGAGGGGTATGAAGTCATTACTACCAGCTTGAAGCAGAGGTTAAATTCTCAATGCAATACATAGAGCTTCCAGATAAGATCAAAATCAGAAAGATGCCTTCCTGATTCATTTGAAATGATACTTCTTAGCTTCAAAGGAGAAGAAATTATTTTAAGCTAAGCGGCACGGACACGGTTGACACGGGCACACAACAAATTTCAAATACTACATAGAAAATAGAAGCATCATCTCCAATATGCGTGTTTGACGCAAGAGTCTTACATGTGTCCGACACGACGGGGCTCCACACTGAAGTGTTCGTGCTACCTGGGATTTAAGCTAGTGAAGGTTCTAGGGAATTTGTTATAAAGAAAAAGAAAGTTCTAGAGAGTTTCGTTGCTCAACAAAGTTCTTTTGCTACTAAAGAAAGCATACCATGGATATAATTACGGCATCAGCTTCTCGCCCCTGGAAGCTGTCAATAGTTGCAACTTCAACACCAGAAGCTTCTGGAAAGCCATCTAGCCTGTCTCTCAAGAGCTGTACTTGTGCAATATAGGGAGACTGAACCACAATGGCAGTTGGCGAAACTCCTGCACAATAGCAGACAGATTAGAAGCAGATAAACGAATAAGTATCAGGGAAGGGCATAGCAATTTCAACAAATCATCATCATCAAGATTTAATCCATCTCCCATGAAATTGGAGTGGTCTCTGGAGCACATCTCTTTGTTAAAATCATCTAGGCCTTTTCTCATCAGCAAGTATAGGGAGCTTTTATTGAAAATACGCGACAGAAAGATTAACCAGATATATTGGCAGGTCTCAACCTGACATAAACCCTCTCACTGCTGCCACATTCCTTGCTGAGAAACACGGGCAATAGATGGGCTTGTCCAGAAAGCTGGAGGGCCGGATAAGCGCTTAGGGAAATTTACCTTTGGTTCACATAGTTTTTAGTTTGTGTAACCAAGGAGCAAGAGGTCACATGAACGTGTATATTGTTAACATGTGCGATAAAAAAAAAAAAAAAAAAAATCCCATCTTTTAAGACACAATCAAACCAAAGGGCCAAATATAAGGACATCCCATTAAAATATTCAGAATACTGTAATAGCTATCGTGCGCCTTGCGAAATAACACAATTTGCGGATAATTTAAACCAGGACCAGACCAGCCAAGTGGTTAGATAGGATAACCTGAGAAGAGTTAAATGGGAGAGGTCATGGGTTCAAGAAATTAGGGTTCAACAAAAAAGGATTATGCTCCCTAAAAGGGGAGAGTTTGCACCTTAACCTCAATAAATAAATAAGTAATAAATAATCAAGAGCCGAAAATAAATTTCATGAATGCAAGACTAGATATTAAGATCATTGAAAACTTACACAAAATGTACAAAGGAACTCGGTTAAATTGTAATGAGAATGAATTAAAGTGACAGTTTTCAGAGTTTAGTAGAAGCACTAGATGAACACACACTTCTGGAATATTATATGGCAAGGTAAGACGATTTAGCTTTGTATGTAAATTGAAGTTTGCTTTTGGTTCTATTATCTACTTGGTAGCTAACTCAATGGTTTACGAGCATTAGCATGATTGTGAGCAATAGAAAATAGAATGAAGTTAACATGCAAGAAAGGTTCTATTTATTTCCATAGTAGAGCTAGGCAGAAATCGTGTTGCATCAGGCACGTAGATTTCACCTATCAATAAAGTACAGTTAATTCATGGTCGAAGCCCATGAGAAAAAAGGTGGACGGGTGGTAAACAAATGATGGCTACAAAGAAAATTTGACACCAAAATGAAACCTGGCGTAAACCCTATCAATATGATTGATATCCTGCAAGCAAAAGTTATAAACTGATAGGAGCGAATCACACAGCCGAAATAATGGGTATATAGTTATATATGGATTTTATGCAGAAACCAAATGGGATGAAGCTTGTTGGTTGTCTACAATAAAACTATTTAATAGAAACAGTCATCCCAGGACAAATAAAAAAAGGAGTAAACTCTTTAGCTTGCTGAATTGAAGACAAGAAAGCACAAAACGGAGAAAATATTGTAAGATAAAAGACATAACGGACATATGCTAGATATAAATCATATGATTTAATATCAAGAAGGAAGGAGTGCATACCAGAATATATAAGATTAAATACGTGTTGCACAACAATATCCGCTTCGCCTTCATTATAGAAGGAGCCTGTGCCTGCTGGATCCAGATGCTCTTCACATCCAACATATAAGCTTCCATACGGCATTCGTGTATCAAGTAAGAGCAGTGGGCACTGAGTTATCCATGTAGCCTAAATGAAACCAAGGCTATTGTCAAAACAACAGTTAGTAGTCCAAATCATTATTAAAAGATATTTAACTGATGCTAGTGCGGTTATGATTTAAAAAATTGTAGATAACTTGTTACAAAAGGCTTATAAAAAAGTATTAAGAGCTTGAGTGAAACTAGTAAAAATGGCCTTTATCAAGTGTTGTAGTTTCGAAGGAAAGTTGCACTGCATACCACATCAATGCACTTAAAGATGCTACTGAAGAAGAAAGCTCATCAGCTGAAGGCCATGTCATGTGTATTACAAATTCATATATAGTTAACATAGTTAAGGATGCTAGTATCCCCCCTATCTCCTTCCATCCGTCCCTCCCTTGGTGGAGATTGGGAGACGGTAGTTAAGACCAAAAATATGTGCTTATCTACCACTATTAATCTTCTTTTGGCTTCTCTAATGGGAATTATTAGAGAGCTAACTTCCAATTAAGTCAAAATAAAAGGGAAAAAAAACTAAAGGAGGCAGTTAATAAAGGCATGTGATAACCTGTACAAATAAGAAAAGACTGTAGATATGGGCTCAAGAAGCTCGAGGCTCCGCTCACAGCTTGTTAAAATCTATCTCAGGACCTTTTAATAAACTAAATGAGCTACTTTGATGAGAAGTCAAGCTTGTTGGTTAATTGAACGATCTTGAGGTTGATCGGCTCAGCTTGGCTTGGGATCTAGGTTGACTAAAGATGCACAACAAGCACCTTATTGTATTGTATGTTTATATTTTTACATTTAATCATTAGGACAACATCCTTTTGACGTTTTCACTAAATAAGACCCGCATTCCCGACACACCCTCCCTCATTAGTTCAGAATGGGAAAAAAAAACCTTTATCTAAATACTGCAATCCTCTACATCCTTTGGACACTCTCCACTTCAGCCCTCTAAAGGCTTGAGTGGTGTACAATGGAGAGATACCTAGTGTCAGAATAATGGAGCAAAGACAAATCTATCCTTATAACCATCGGCTTTCATGGAGGTCAGCATAAGTCACAACCTCATTGCGATAATTATAGATTAACTTGGTAACATATCCAAGATGAAGTTTCCATAATCTATGCTATTTCCAATAATTGACACCAGAGAAAGGACAATTTTCCACAGTAGAAATGTGAAAGAAGATAAAACCGTGATTTGGGTTAAACAAGAATACATACGGAAAAAAGAAACTTAGCATAATTACAAGAAAAAATGTGGCAATAAGCTACTTTCCACTTTGCAACTTAGGATCAACCATATATTATGATTGAAAAGAGTAAGCTTCATAGAACTAAAGGAGGATGCTTCAAGTGGAGAGGTTCTTTGTGGAGTTCTATGTGGCCAAAATAAGGCTCATGAAGCTAAAGGAAAAAAAATAAAATCATATAAGACAGTTATGAAAACCATCAATAAGGGGAGTATGCTTTGTCTTCTTTACTACCTTAAAGATGGATGCATATCCCTTTGAAACAAAAGCTATTCTATTTCCTCTTTATTATACATTTTGTAGACTATGGGGCCTCAAAGAGCACCCTGGTTAACTGCATGACCAATAAGTTAGATCTTGTTCTAACAAATTGCCCTTCTAAGTTCATGGTGAAGCCCTCTCTTGCCATATTACCCTAGTTTAGAAATTTGCGCCTCATCACTCTAGAGGAAGAAGATGGTAGGGGTTGGCATCAGGTTCATATCAGATCATAAAAAATAATGAACTGTGTGTGCAGAGTTTTGACTTTTTGTTTGGCATATTCGATGGAATTTCTTAGTCTAGATGTGACAAGCAATTAAGAACTAAAGGTACCTAGAGGCTACCATTAGGGAAAGAAGTTGAGATGGATGAGAAATAGACTACAAAACATAGAATATAAATGATAATAGCATTGTAGAGCTACGGGTACCTAGAGGATACCATAAGTGGAGAACAATTTGAAATAGTAATGAGGTGACTAATGAAAAAGATGGTTAGTACTGTTTCATGTGAACTGTTTCAAAATATTGGAGCATATCAAAATACAATTATTCTTAAATGGGACATCCTAGTCTACTTGTGATCGCATTTTTGAGCTTTATTTGCATCTCCTAATACTTTGAGGTCTAGAAAGGTCAACAGGGTGCCAATGAGTAAAGCGAGTCGTGGAACAGATATATCATGGAAGTCTATTATTAGCTCATTTGGTTTGAACATAATGAAAGGATTTTGGATCACCAGCAAGCATTAGAGAATCCAATCTTCTTTCACAGCAAATAGAGGAATTAGACAAGGTGACCCACTATCCCCTTACATTTTTGTGTTAGTTATGGAGTATTGGTCTATATGTATGGAAATTGCACTTGCTTATGGAAAATTTCATCAATTAGAAGAGGCACTCATAACTATGTAACTCATCTTCTCTTTGCTGATGATATGCTAATTTTCATCAAAACTAATAAATCATCTTCCAAAGAAATTAAGCTAACGCTGGGCTAAGCATTAATGAAAAAAAAAAGCAAAAAAAAAATTAGCAAGAGCTGATCAAATAAAACAATCATCAAGCTATTTTGGGGTTTATTGAAAGATTTTTCCCATCTAAATATCTTGGTATGCTACTTCCACCCATATACTTGAAGGCCAGACATTACTCTTCTCTCATAGATAAAATGTAGACAGAGAATACTTTATCTTTTCCTAGTGATTGGAGTTGAATGAAATTGTTTTATATTTTTATACTGTCCTACTGGATTCAGAGCTACTCATTCCCAGTCTCAGTATACGTAAGCAACTAGAGAAAACTGTGCCTTTTTTCTCTAGGTAAAATGCATGCATGGAGCATGAATGCTATGTGCAAACCAAAATCTGAAGGGGGAGTTGGTCTTAGAAGTATATCTGGCATGAATAGGGCAGCTGGAATTAAAAGACTTTGGAATTGTTGCACATCAGAATCAATCTGGGCAAATTGGATGAAAAATCACTATATCAAGGATTTTTCTACTTGGGAAGCTCCTATTCACCCAATAGATTCTTTTATCTGGAAGGATATGGCTCATGTGAGACAAATTGCTCTTTTACATAAGTACCAAGATGAATCAAGAAAATGGCTTTGGAATGCATCACCAAATGGGCAGTTTTCTTTGACCCATGGAACATTGTATGAAGCCCAACACCACCCTTTGCCTTTTACAATATTGTCTGGTTTCCTTGTCATAGCTCTAAAACAGCATGTTGCTTTAAGAGCTACATGACAAACTTCTAACTCTTACTGCTCGTAGACTCAAGAATTTCTCCATCATTGATAATGAACACTTGTGTCCTCTGTGGTGAAGATCTAGAAACAGTGCAGCACCTATTCTTCTCCTTCCCTTACTCTACCTACATCTGGTCTCTATGCAAGCTTAACTTGGGGATGGATCGTACTGTTACCTCTTTGCAAGACGAAGCATAAAACATCAAAGAGAGATTCTCAAAGAAGAAGAGATGATATGCATTAGCAAGACTAGTCATTGGAGGAGCTGTTTGGCATCTTTGGAAGGGGAGAAACAGTAGGATATATCAGCAGAAGATGCAAAATAGGATTATGGTTTTCTGAAGCTTATATGAAGATATAATGCTGCAAATATGCACTGCAAAAGCACATCAGACAGTAGGGAAGCGGAGATATTGAGCAACTGGTCTTAGTTTGGTGATGTATCAGTGCAATACCATCTTATTCTATTGACCTTGACCCTCTTTAGTTGTGGACAATTATGGTCCTCTCCCCACTCTATCAAAGAAGATAGGCTGACAGAATAATGAAGGTTTGCTTTGTATTTTATTTGTGTTCTTGATATTATAATATAATCTCTTACCTTTATATCTATATATATATATATATATATATATATATATATATATATATATATATTATATATATATATATATATTATATATGAAACTATTTCGGTGAGGACCGGTGAGAACCGGAGCTTCATGCGAACTCCACGACCGGCACCCCATGGATGATCCGAACTATTCATTTTAATCTACATACTCTAATTAGGCTATCGATTCCGAGCCTTTTACTTGTGCATAAAGCGGTTACAAATTTTTTTATATTAGTCGTAGAATAAAGATGTCATTTGATGCATGGGTAAAAAACTCGAAATCGTGTGATTTTTCATTAGTAGCATAATTAGAGTATGTAGATCAAGATGAACGGTTCGGATCATCCATGAGGTGGCCGGTCGTGGAGTTGCACGAAGCTCCGGTGAGAACCGGTTCTCACTCGAATATTTTCATATGTGTGTGTCCCAAGGTGGCCCAGTGGCAAGTCATTGGGTTCGCTCCCCAAGTGGCTTGGGTTCAAGGCCCTTGGTGGACATATTTCGCCCCCGGCTTTGCGATTTACCATATTCCGTGGTGAGAAACTCACAGGGCGGGAGCTACGGGACCCGTGGGATTAGTCGGGGGATCACACTCGTTGTCTGCATTGTGGGCTTCGGATACCCTGACAAATTTCAAAATATATATATATATAATGTACTTTACTGACTCATGTAGTAACTTGAGGTTCACTGGTTTTTGCCTCCTTAGCCAAATTAATTTTATTATGGGTGATGGCCACGATCATCTCCCTACTACAAAATTATTGATCTCTATAGTGCGGGAAGTTTGCTTAGAGTACTGCCTAAGATCTGATAGCTTGTGTAATAATTTACGTTATCAAAGAATCATAACTTTTCAAAATATATATGGAGAGAAATGATCCTTTAGGCTCGAATCTTAAATTAAGGATTGTAAGAACTTTGCGATGGGACATCCTATGGACGAATCACTTTGTTCATGTCACACACATTAAATAGTATATAAATGAAAAATTAGGTGAATTGGAGACTTCTCACCCATGCAACAAGTTGTTTCAAAATAAATTTTATTTCAACGGTTATTTGTTTGTTTCATTTGATGTATAAGTAAAAGGTCTCTAAATAGCTTGATTTTTCACTCATAAACTATTTAAAATGAGTAGATCAATATGAACAGAGCGGATCATCCATAGTCCTACCGCAAAGTTCCTACAACCCTTAGTTTAAAAACTGATCCCTAAAAGGCAATTTCCATATGTGTATTGAGCTAGGCTACTTTCTAGAGTACCAAGAACGTGAATACTCCTACTTTGATTTGGTTGATAGACCACTCAAACTCAAGATCCACATCATTGGATATGATCTATTATCTATAAACTAGCTTGAACAAAATTTCAAAGATTTTCGTTATCAATTACTCATGCATCAATATGGTGTCAAAATTAAGCAGTTCTACGTCTCTCTAAAGCGTCAATTTTTTGGCCACTTTGTGATTGGGTAAGTAATAACAAAAGTTTTTATAATTTTGTTTCTAGCCAGTTTATACATAGTAGATCACATCCAAAGGTGTTGATCTTGAATTTAAGTTGTCTATCAATCAAATTAAAGTAGGAGTATCAACATTCTTGATACACTCAAAAGTAACCTAGAGAGATAAATATATCTCAGATGCCATTTAAGACAACTCTCTCAATTGTTGCATCAAAACTCCAATCTCCTTATCGTTTTTTTTCACAATCCAACTGCACATTCTCATTTTCATATCCTAAGATGTATACAGATGAAAAATCATGCGATTTGGACTTCGTTCGTTATGTATCAAATGGTTGAAAAATTAATGATTTTCAACAATAGAACAAATACAACCATTAGATAATGATTAAATGAACTCCAAACCATGTGATTTTTATATGTATATATCTTCGAACATGAAGATTATAATGTACGACTGGATCGAGAAAAATTGATAGGGAGAGTAGAGTTTTGATGCACCATCTGAGAGAGTTCTTTTAGATGACATCTAAGATACATATTCCTCATACACACACATGCGTATGCGCGCGCGCATAAAATAACTCCCTGCAAATACAAGTTAGATATAACCATCAAGGCATCAACAAGACTTAAGCTGCAAAATCTAAAAAATCAAACTATGTTGTAAGGACACGGCGACATTGAAATGGACACGACACGCAGACACGTGACAAATTCTTTAAAATACACAAGACACGTGTGTCCGACACGCGTGTCAGACACGTTTCATACACGACACGACTTCATGATAGGAGTGTCTGTGCTACATAGGAACCAAAAGACTCGCCTCCATGCACTCCTATCTTGTCATGAAAGAGTTTTACATGTACCCTGAAGAGTGATGAGTGAATCAATTAGGCGGAATGACATTATTCTAGTTGAAGGAGATATACCCCTGAAAAAAAAAACAACTGGACAGAGAAAATAATACGGTAAGATAGTTCTCTTGAGATTTAAAAAATGATATGATAGTTTCTAGAGTAGAGACTGATGGTTCTACAGAGTTAAAGGGGGAAAAAAGCTAGTGTAGATGGCCAAAACATATGGGATAGGGGAGTTATTGTTTTATTGCTGTTTTTCGGAGTTAGTAACAGCTGTTAGAGTTAGTAACAGCAGAAATGTGCTTCAGGTTTTCCTATCAGGTAAGAAGAAGAATATAATAATTTTAATTGAGTAACAATAAGATTATTCTAATTATTCTCAGTATAAATATTCCTGCAAAGAAAACATTAACCAAATTTCTGAGTCATAGAGAATTATTAAGATTTCGTCAGACAAGTCCACGCTTTGGGATCAGGTAGTGGTTGAAAATGTAGAATGTAATATGTTATCCAACTGTTAACCGCTAAAATAGGTTAGGGCAATATCTTTCTAACTCCAAATACTCTTATTCTAATAAAAGTGTTGACTTAAACTAGCAAAGGCGAGAAGTTTACAAAAAATTCAGAACTTAGTGCAACAAACCTGAATGTAAAACTATATACCTTTATAAATGGAGAATCCACAAGAAGATGTGAGGAGACTGTTGGGGAAGACTGTAGCAATTCATCATACATCTCCTTTGATGCCCAACTGGAAATTGCATCATGCATTCGGTACTGAATGAGCAGTTTTGCAGCTAGCACACCTTCGTGCAAAGCTAATGCTTTTTCCAACAGAGATATGCCAAGTCCACCATCCATGGCCTTCCTGGATAAAATCACCGGAGCTAGCTGGCTCTGATCACCTGCTAATATACAGCGCTTTGCTTGCAAAATTGGGATCCAGCAAGATGGTTCGATGGCTTGCCCTGCTTCATCTATAACAACAAGATCAAAGCCACCCAGTCTTCGGATAAGGGGATCAGCAGACCCAAGTATTGGTGGAAAGTACTACTTGAGCACTCGAGAGAACTTCGGTTATGGTGTCCTTCTCTTTCTTCTTCAAAGTCTTTCCCAGTTGCTTTAAGAGCTGACGTATTCCAGCTGCTAGAGAATCATCCTTTAAACAATGCCTTAAGTCCTTTCTTAGGTCTGACTTCTTCCTCTCAAGCTCTTTCCTGAAAGTTGCAAGCTTATCATTCACTATTTCATCTAAAGACTTGGAAGCCACAGAAGGAGATATTCGGACTGGATTTCCAACTCTCACAATGTTCAGTCCAATATTTGCAAGCCTTTCAACCACGTTATCCACAGCTGCATTGGTAGGAGCTGTCACAAGTACACGCTCACCTTGTTGAACAGCAAGGGATATCAGTTCAGTAAGCAGTCTTGTCTTGCCAGTACCAGGAGGCCCTTGGATTGCCAAAAGAGGTCGCTTTTTATTCAAGCCTAATGCAATGGCTTTTAGTTGGGAGCTATCAAACTTTCCTCTCTCCACCAATCCATCAAGGTCTACTTGACCCCATTCAATTAAAATTTTTTCTCTAGCCACATTATATCTTCTTTGTCCCCAAATAAAGTAGCTACCACTGCAATTGATGGGTTTTTCTTCTGTAACCCATTCTTCTGGAGTAGCATTAATGCTTCACAATTTCTCTGTCAAAAGAATACACATAAAAACATTAGTAATATATATGACCATACCCAGCAAGAATATTTAGACATACTGGTGGTTCTCACTAATTACAATCATATCAATTTGATCAGGGAGTTCTGTGACTACAGTCATATCCTTTGACATGTTGACTGAAATGGAAACACAATAACACACATTTTGTTCTTCATTGATTCCTCTAGTCTTCTCTTGATAATATCAGAAACAATTACTAATGATAAACCTTCTACAAGAACTTTGTTTTAAAACTCGCATGTTAAAGTGGCTGTTAAAAGGATGAAACAGAACAAAATAAAAAGAGTATAGTGCCCCTTTATACTGGTGAAATCTAAGTAACATGGATACTTTAATAAAGGAGACGTACCCATGTTGAATACTTATACGATACATGAGCACTCTGATAATTGATGGATATGTGTTGGATACTATTTTTTTGTGTATCTTTGAATTTGCAATGTATACTAGATGTATCAAAGATATAATTGATGGCCCAAGACTTGAAAGTTAAATGATGGGTTATAATTCTATTATTTGTAATGCATTACAGTTATATGTGTAGTTATTTAATTTAAAAAAAATATAATTATTGATTTATACATCTTGAAAAATATAATAATGCCTGAGATAATGTTCTCTTTTAATCTTTATAGCCTCACAAATTCATACTCTAGGTAAATGAATGTTAATTCGTATACACAAATATAATTTTATTATTGTGGTCCTTTGATGTAACCTGTATTATGTTTGTGTTAATTCGCAAAGGTACCTCATGTATTGTGTGTACACAAATACGCACAAATATATGTGCACATACATTTGTTGTACACATGTGTTGTATATGTGGCCTATTTTTTGAAAATTAGCTGTATTGTTGTGTCTGTATCATGTTGTACTAACGTTCCATATTTGTATCTGTGCTTCATAGGTGAAAAGAACCAGAAATACTAAAAAAAAAAAATATAGGGAAAAAGAAACATTTAGAGGCTCTGTATGTTTCAATTGAGTCTGTACTTCTTTCAAGATGGTGCAAAATCTAATCATATTCATAAGTGAGAAGATTTGTCACTTCTACATGAAGAATCAACATGGTCACCAAGAAACAAATGCAAATTTTAATGCAAAGAAAAATGAAGCTTCAACCTTGCCAAAGTAAAAGATAAATACTCTTCACAAAATATAAGAATATTTATAAACATTTACCTCATATGTTAATGCATCTGCCAGTCCATGTATCCGGTCAATGCGCACACTCTTACCAAATAGCTTAGAGAAAGTAGGATCTCCATGGCGGGATTCTAGAGTGACAGTAATGCTACATCCATCCTCACCTAAATTATTGACAAATCCCTGCATGCAAGATGTTGCTCCCACACCCCTCTTATTGCATATTCGAACACAAACCATGTCGCCTGGAGAAAGAGTAGTGGGGGGAAGCCTATGATTCCCTTCAACCCTAAATAATACCAAGTGCGTACCTCCTAAACCTGTGCATACAGATTTTGTGCAGTTTAGTTGATGCAAAAGAAAAAACATATACATAGACATGCAAGAATGCGATGAACTGCAGGTAACTTGATTCACAGTAAGCAATATATCCATATGGATAAAACAATTTTTGGGTAAAAATTTTTGTGAAGTGAAATATGATAAAACAATTCTGTGCAGATCAGTAAAAATTAAATGCATTACCGAGGTTATAGGACAGAATTCAATCATTTGCTAACGAAATCCCTAAAATTAGGCTCAAATTTTCTTTTAAAGATGCCCATGCATGAGGACCTTATGGAGATATTGGAAGATACCCCTTGCAGTCCATGGGCGGCCATCCACACTCATCTAGTCATTTACCTTTGGACCCAATGGCATTCCATCATGTGCCGCATGCAGCTACCAAGCACTGAAATATTGTGGCCATGGCCTTATTTTCTTAGGACAATGGTGAAAAATTTTCTTTTTTCCATACCCCTTGCACTGAACCAGTGACCTTGTCCATCAGAATTAAGCCTCTTATATTTCCCCCTCTAACCATCTAAGCCATTCTTCATTTCTGGTCCTGCTCATTATTTACCTGGAAGGAGCATTACTTTCAGAATATTTGGCAGAAAGAAATGACTGTCAATTGTCAGGCTACAGCGCTCCATCAATCTTTAAATTTCTGGCCTACTGCACAATGTTTTGACTATCTCTGGTGATTACCTTGCATCCATATGCTCCCACATGAGTTTTTTTTAATCTGCATTTCTCCAGCATATATGTAAAGTCGCCCCTCTTCATTAACGTAATGAAATAATAGGCTGATTAATTCATCCTCTCCCCCTCTCCAGAAAAGAAAAAGAAAAGAAAAGAAAAAGGGGACATCCGTAGCTCTGAATATCATAAAATACAAGGACTACCACTGAGAACTGAATTCAGAGTGACAACTCACTAAGCATTGAAAAATCATCAACAACATAAATTTATCCTTGTAAATTTGAAAATGAAATAATAAACTTCCCTTGAAAAAAAAAAAGAAAATGAAATAATATACTACTCCAACTACTGAAAGAATTTAATGCCGGATAAACATTAGAAATAAAGTGTGTCCAAACTTACTACAAGCTTAACCTTATCTTTTTTCAAAAAATAGAAGCAAAATAATTATTGCAAAAAAATAATTATTTTTGCACTGAAACTGATTAAAGAATTTAACTAAATAATGATAGAAACAACTATGACTGTCCGTTTTGCTACCTACCATCTTGTGAAAGATAAAGCAATAAGATAAGGAAGTCATGAAAATCCGCTTCAAAGTGAAGCCTGATAACATAGGAAAACATAGGAAACTACTAAGAAAATGTAAACATTGGACAACTTATGAAATTACTAAGAAAATGTAAACAATTGTTAAAGCCTTGTCTAAAAGATGAGATTTTTCCAATAACCATGCAAAGCATTTCACAGCCAATTTGATGTCTTTTCTTTTAATGCCTTACCAATATGAAATAAAGATCTGGCATAACAGATCATAATCAGATAATCTTCAGATACAAATTGAAATTGGTTTTCCAAATCCTAGTTAGCTAAGTCGATTTAACATAATTTAGTTCCATTAGCATTAGCTACTGAACGATATCCAAACTGCAGTTTGGTTTACTACTTTAAAAGATTTAGAGCACCTTTATAATCCCCAAACTTAACAAGGAGGTTCAACTCACCCGTGAAAGAGCTAATTGCATTTAAGTTGCAAATTGTGTCACACTGCTCCTGCTGGGCTTGCCCGTGGCTGACCAAGTATTCAATTGGTTTCAACCCATCAGATTCCTCATCGGGAGAGGAAACAGCATTCAACCCCTCTGGGTGAATTCCAGCTCTGCATCCGTTCTATGTGGAGAAGGTCCGACATGTGCTTCACAAAGTCTTCTATCTTGTTCTGCATTATTTTCGCTTTCTCCAGCTCCATCCCCAGGCCACCATGGATGGGTTTAGCCTGGCTCACTTTCCGCACAGCAGCTCGATGCTGCGCTGCAAGGACATACATGCACACATGTCGATAAGCAAGCACATAGGCAGGATTGTTTGATAAATTTGACATGCTCATGGAGTACAAATTGGGTTGGGAAAGTTATATTGTAATGCGAAAATGGTTCAAAATTCAAAAGAAACAACCTATTTCAAGGACAAAATGTCAAGAATACTTAGATAGATGGCTATACTTATATTAAGTATGGATCATGGTAAGTTGAAACTCAAGTTTATTGATTTGTTTCAGGGACACCATCTTCAACACTACATGCATTGATTTCAGTGCAGATTTTGCAAAATGGATTCAATACCAGTTCAACGCATGACATTTCTTGAAGAAAAACCCACACAACGCAGAACCTGCAAAATGCCTTGTGATGCATTTTTTTTCCTCTAAGCTTTAGTCTTGCCAAAGAGTAAGAGTTCAAATCAAATTAAAGGGCCTTAGGTGAGAAATGTTTTCATGGATGTTAAAACTAACCGAAAGATGAAAAGGGACAAATTCAGGGTCAAGGTTGTTCACCTGAATTGGCAAACTCCTTGAGGAGCTTCCACGATTCGGTGGCGCGCCAATCAGGGAACACGGACTGCCTCTCATACCCCTGGAGCACATCACGGAGCTCACGCTGGAAGTGGTCGAACAGGGTGGGGTAATGCGTGCAGGCCTTGAAGCAGAGCGCCTCGAGACCTTTGGGCATCGGAATGGCATTAAGATGAGGCTGTGCCTGGATCACAAAAGCAAGGCCCCCAGTGGCCGTAGCAGAAGCAGTGGAATTCGCGACGCCAATGCCGAGGCGCTGCCTGAGCTCGGAGAACTCGCCCTGTATCTCAGCGGAGGCGAAGTCGGAGGCCATGGCCCGCATTCCCTGGGAGATCCAGCGGACGACGCACTTCCCCAGCTCCTTGCGGCCGAGGGGGTCTCCGTTCTGGCACAGCTGATGGATGCTGATGGACGCCTCTTCCGCTGTCGGGACGCACTGCTCCGATGACTCGTCCTGCTGCTCTGGCCGCATGTCTGGAACCTTCTTCTTCTTTCTTCTCTTGGGAGGCGAGGAGGTTGAAGGAGCAAGGGAAAGAGCAGGCGATGCCTTTGGGATGGCCCTTGGGTTCTTCTTGGTGGGCCCCAGCTGGGACAGAACGACCCGCCGGCGAGGATGCGAGGGGATGATGACGGTGGCATTGGAAGGAGAGAGGAGGAGGAGGAGGACAAGCCTTGCCTCCGCCGGCGGCCACTGATACTGCTCGGAACAAGCACGAGCACGACGCTGCGGCCTCCATCATCTTCGAAGAGAGAAGAAGAGGAGGAGGAGCCGCCCTCAGCAAGTTCAAGAAACAGTGAAGAAAAGCGGGATCCTTTTCGTTTCCTAAATCTGGGAGATTGTGGTCCGGGAGGAGGCCGCGATTACGGCTCACCAGCGCCTGCGGCCTATTGGTGGGGTGGGCCCCAGCGTTAGCAGTCCAAATAGTCTTAGCTTTCTGAGATTCTCTCTCTGCCGCTTTGCTCTCTTTGACGGCCCAAGAGAACGTGGAGATGCTGGCCACAGGCGTGGGAATGACGCGTCCAAAATTGATCAGCCCGGGCCCCACTTTAACTTAAGAGAGAGGACGTGTGCAAACATCGCGCCACATCTTCTCTGGCTACTCGCTGGACGTGTAGCCATTTGCTTAAGGAAATAATATCTAGCAGTAATTAGCTGTAATCAATCAGATAAATTGGTTAAAAGGAAAAAGAATTTATAAGGTATTCTATCACTTACAAAAAGAATTATGCAGGTTATGAAAAAATCAATCAAAATTTTTTTAGTAGTCCAAATTTCCTTACAATTCCAGCAATTAAGTACTGACAACAAAGAAATAATTCTTTTAATGTTGTTCCTCGCTTCAAATAAGATAACAATTGATGAACAGGCCAATTAACCACACACATCCCTCCTCATACATTAGCTACTTACAAACAACACACAGTTTTGATGCATTTATTACCAACTTCGGTATCTGTTTGCAAACTGCCACTAAACCAAAAATCATCCAGTAAACTTGGCAAGAATATGCTCTTTCAAAACCTAAAGCCATGTGTCAGTTCCCGAATTCTTTACTACTCAAATATGTAATGTGAGGAACCATCAATAGGGAACCTCGAAATACAATTTACTCAGGTTATCTGTATTTGTTTTGGAGGTGGCATCAAAATTTCTCACTTCGCCTCGGGAATGTTTCAGATCCCTGGAACCTGGAGTAAAACTTTGGAAAGTTTCAGATCAATTTCTCAATCTTTTGTTTCCATTTCACAAATTCCATAGTCCAATGCAAAGTGTTAACTTGGGAGATCAGACTCGGCATAGCCTAGCCGCATCCTGTTTGGTAACGGCCTAGCTATCAACCCATCATCAGTAAGCCATCCACCTTGTAACCCATCTCGTTTGACATGGCTGAATTCCCTCTGCACATAGTCCAGGGATATTTGCAGCCTTCCACCAGGTTACACTCATCAGATATGCTTCTTGATTCCATCCTCACATTTCTCTCGAGCCAAAAAAGATAGTTAACGTGAAACAAAGATTTTAGCATGTCCTGAGGTGAACAGCCTTCACGAAGTATCACCTGCAAAAGGAAGTTGTGAAGCAGTTGTGCATACAGTTAAACAAAAGACCATTGTTAAGAAACAAATACAACGTGAAAACGAAAATGATCCCTCCCAGTTTTGCAACTTACACAAAATCTTCCTTTGTTCTCTATAAGCATATAGCCTTCGTTTCTGAACAGATCAAACACTGCAAATGCATCATCTTTGTTCCTCACAACTTCACTGAGTTTACATCCCAGTTGCAGCCTGCGACATATCTCAGCAGCTGCATTTTTGGCTTCCACAGACAGTGTACCAGACGGTTCCTGCTGGAAGACATTGCATATGTTAAGGAAAAGTTACAGGGATTAAAACATAGGTTTCTGTACAACATGTGCGCTTTCACAAGAAACATTCTTCAACTAATCACAGACCAAATTACGTACCCCGCATGTGTTATTGAACTACTAGAGAAAGAGGGCGAAGGGCAAAACATCAGCAGGAAACTTGTGGACTTCAACAAAAGCAGATAACTTGTGGCAAATTATTTTCTTAATAAACAGTGGGTGGGAGGTCTTTGTGTGGGAAAGAGGATGCATTTGTGGGTTTGGAGGGCAGAGCAAGCTGAAAAGAGATGTCTTGTTGACATGCAGAGGATTTCAGGAATCTGACACAAGCAGAAACTGACGCACAAAGCTCTATAAGTGTGTGCTATCTTGCATCTTGACAGTTTCCGTCTATGGAAGAACAGAAACACAATCAAGAAAC
>JAVJIF010020426.1:0-70034 GCA_038442645.1 Agave tequilana | reverse complement strand
AATCATGAAAAATCTTAAATATTAGAAAACAGTGTCTGAAACTGAAATCGGTCAAATCGGACTACAAGAAAGGTCAAATCGGGCTATCGACTGGTACTGGGTTTCCCGGTCCAGGTCAGGGCTGACTCTAGGTCTAAGAGCCCAGATTCGATACATAATAACATAAGCAATCACAACTTAAGTACAAATACTAGAATAAAATTGAAACAAAACGGTCAAAGAATTTAGGAACGTATCTAGGTACGTATCCTGGAAACGGAGTGCTACATATAGCGTATCGATGCAGTTGACTACTTGTCTCCGATCACTCCCTCCCTCCCTCTCGATCTTTCTCCCTCGTTGTGCTAGCTTTGCTGATTAACACGGAATTTTACACCAAGTTGATTTGGTGAAGTACATCAAAGTTGTCACTGATGACAACTGTGAATCACTGATGAAAGCTTACAATAGTCCCCTCATACTGCAGTACACATCCTTGCCTAGATTGTGTTACATATTCGAACTGATATATTTTTATTTTATACGCGTATCTCTCTCGAAGATGAAGATATGTGAAACAGGATCCTATAAACCTAAACTGAACTTGTTATCAAGGCTGGTCTTTCGATCAGCAAACATACACCGACATATGCATGTCGGTGAAACAAATTATTATTAGCATTGGCATAGCCTTCATTGATCCCTCTGCACTCATCGAGACTAATCTTCTGGCATGTGCACTTTCATTTCTCGCAGAGGACGCAAAATATTCGATTCACTTCTCACGGGTTTGCAGAACAGGGAATTTCCAAGGAATCAGAGAAATTTAGAGAACACAGAAGAAAGAAGAGGAAGAAGCTGCAGAGATTTTTCCTTATAAAAGTGTGATAAAGTAGTTTTCAAGTTTTGAGGGAGTTGTGGGTCATGGCACTTTGGCATTGCAAGTTAAAAGGAAATTCACCGACCGTCTCTCACTCATGCAAGTGGTGCAAAAAAAAGAGCAAGCAATTTGTGACCACCATAAACGTCAAATGAAGTCAAGCCCATACCACTTGTCTAAAAGGAATTTATGCAATTGTAAAAGAACTTAATTGAAAATTCATTAGATAAATAATAACTTATTTTATTGAGAATAGGTTGCAGCCAGTGTGAGTGGTAGGAGTTAACTTCCAGACCTCTTGTTCTCTTTATACTCCACGCCTGTTTGTTTTGCTGCAAGTGGGTTCAAGTCGTAAGAATGAGAAAATGAACTGTAATAGGAAAAAATATATTGTGCTTTATGGTATTTAGTTGGTAATGTGAAAGTGTAAGTGGGAAAGTATATTATGTTTTATGCTGGTTGGTTGGTAATGTAAAAGTGTAAATGGAAAAAGTGGACCACAAATTAACTGTAACAGTGATTTAAAAATTACAAATATTGTTCAACTAAATCTATAATTGAATAAAATATAAGAATAAATTGGGATAAAATGTTAGTAATTTAATTTGTTATTAATAATAATTATATTAATAAAATATTAGTAAAATTAATAAAATATTAATAAAATAATAATTATATTAATTAATTATAAAATTTTAAGAAAATTTCAAGAATACTAATAAAACAAAATATAAGAAAACTAATACAATGGGACTATACAGTATTATTATAATATTATAAAATTTTATTACAATATTAATGTAATATTATAAAATTATAAAATTAATAAAATAAAATATTATTATAATATTAATATGCTAATAGAATATATTATAAGATTAATAAAGTAATTATTTATATAACAAATAATAAAATTAAATATATAGAAATTTATATTATAACATATATATAATAAAATATTAACATATTAATAAAATATTAAGAAATTTGGTATAAAATATTAACAAAATTAATAAAATAATTTTTATAATAAAATATGGATACAATTAATAAAATATTAATAAAATAAATAAACTTCAAAATAAAAAATATTAAAACTAATAAAATATTAATTAAATATTACTAAAAAATTCTAAAATATTAGTATAACTAAAAAGTATTAATAATACTAATAAAATATTCATATAATATTACAGTAATATTAATAAAATATTATTAAAATTATTAAACTAATTAAATTATTTAACAAATTAAATAATCATATTTTGTAAACAGAAGTGAGTTTTGCAACCCACTTGCAAGTGAGAGACGTGAGGCCCATGTGATTTTGCAAATGTCTTTGTAATTTACAAGCTTGGCCAAAAAAAAAATTTGGGAAAGTTACAAAAAACTTATACCACTTGCAATTTTGCAAGTGGAAACAATTGTTTAGTTCACCGCTTATTAATGAAAACACGGGAAACTTTTAACCACCGTTTAACTCAGAAAAAGAAAAAGAAAAGAAAAGAACTTGCAATGGAGTAAGCTTTGGCGATAAATAATGTTACATGTACAGACGTATCTAGTATCCCTTCATCTGCACAACTATCTTTTCTAATGATCTTTTTTTTCCCTTCAAAAGGAAATATGAGAACTTTCTATTTTGTTCTTTACATTAAAAGATAGGATCATAAGAGATTTGGCCTCTTTTCTTTTTCTATCACATAAACCTAACTTTTTATTGTATATCTTTTAGTCTACTATCTCAAATTCCTTTTCTGGATTGAAAGAGGATATGATGTATCATGGCATTTGCCAAGGATGGACATAGAATGAGGTCATGAAAGCATTGGGCCGTTGAGTTCATTTTGCCGGTGTGTGTGGGCCCTAGTCGGTGGGATTTGGATGTTTGCTTTGGCTCCTTTCTTCTACTATAAAACATGTGCGCGCGCGCGCATTATATTCTTCTTCCTTTTGTCTTCGTGGCAGACAAGATGGTTCCCTTCAAACTAAGTGAGTGGGACCTTTGGTACTACTCCCCTTGTACTTTGGGTTGGGTCCATATGGGACCATTTTGTCTCCTGGGCAGAATGGATCTGCTCAAAAATGTTGTCTTGCTGGTTGGTTAGGCTTGGCGAGGGGTGTGAACGGGCTGGGTTTGGTCTGGCCCGGTCCCGAACCCATCGGATCAAGATTGGACCCGTCCGAGATAATCGGGCGGCCCAGGGTCCCGGCTGCTCTGGGTCGGGCCAGACCCGGGTCGGGCTGTGCCAGCCCGATTTCTATTAAAAAAAATTGAAAAAACATAATAAATATGTTTGAGTTTCTATTTTCAAGTTCCCTAGTTTGATACTGTGGTTTGAGCATTTAGGTTGGACATTGAAAGTTATGAGTTCGAATACCAACAAAAGCAATTTTTTTTTATAATTAAAAAAACGAAGGGGGGGGTGGTAGGTGGCGGAGGAGGAGGTGGGCGGAGGTGGGGGAGAAGGGGGGCCCAGTCGGGCCGTGCCGATACCCAGGTTCGGTTGCGGCCGGGCCCGCCCGGTCCGTGGGCCGCATTTGCCCCATTCGTGCACTTCCCGGGTAGAGGGGCGGGCACTCCCCTGGCCGAAGCCCGGGTCACCCGGGCCCGCACGGGACGGTTCGGTGTGGGTTGGCGGGCCGGGTCGACCTGGTTCGCACCCCTAGCCTTGGCCACGCCTAACCCTACCCTAACCATTTTCATAATCATGTATTTGAGTTGTCTAATGGTGATCCTATTGCCTAACACAAGAGACCACTGACCTAAAACAACCTCCCCCTTCCCTCTGGTTGACCAAAATTCTCATGCTGAATCTTATCGTAACATGTATTACATATGGTTATTTTCTTGTCTTGAACTTGTGATGCCAAATTACAATGTAGTAATCTTGTTGTTACGTCGCGACTTGTCTAGATTAGTGTCTACATGTGAATCAAATAATTTGATAGACTCTTACCTCTGGGTGACAGAGAAAGAAAAAAAAAAAGCAGAAAATTTCTCCTTTCCCATCTCTTTCCATTTATCTATAGTTACTACCATCTCGTGTTCGGGACTATAAAGTTAGAGTCGAAGGATCACTACTCGGACATAAGATTAGTATAATCTGTTGACTACTTTTTATTGTCACGAAAAACAAAAAATTTCTTTTGCATTTCAATAAATCTTCTTATTGCCTCACAATTGCTATATAAAGTGTCATTTTCAACTTTAGGTACTAATTATGGTGTGACACTCAAAAGATTCCACAGATACAAAGAAAAAATCAGAAAGTAAAACAGGTCCAATGGGTACACATTGTCTGCTAGATTTGTAAGGAAATGAGAAAAACATTAGAAATTGCTTCCATAATTATTAGTACAGGGAACATGATAATCCAATAGCCAAACCAAAAGAGAGAAGAAAAGGGGAGAGCTTCTACGTTCAATGGACCAACTCCAATAAAAAAATTCTCCAAATGGGTGAAAAGAAAACATCCTCTTGAACTTTTGCCTAATGTCTGCAAGATTGCAACCATATTGGCCTATTTACATTACGATATTCCCCCACCCCCCACCCCCAACCCCAACACCCCCCCCCCCCCCCCCCCACCCCCTCCCCCCCCACCCCACAACTCACGCGCACACAAAAAAAAACTATAGAACCACAAGACAACTTTTGGTTGAGATTCGGGACAAAAAAACGAGAGAGAGCGAGCCTGTGAGGGCGGAGTGGCAGCGAATTGGAGGCGAAAGTTACTTTTCGCCCAGGTAATAATGTCACCATGACCAAATCCGTATCTCCCTCTCCACGTGAGACCACCACCAACTCTCCCCGCTTTTCACGTGTCCTCCCAAAACTCAATCTCCACTAATAATCAGCAGCCACCTAAACCCTCAAGCCATACCCTTTTCTCTTTGTTCAAATCGTCTCTTTCCACTAGGGTGCTATGGCATCGTATATGGATCCGATATTGTATTTATCATATTTATATCTGTAGCCAACCATCGAATACAGATACGGATATAAATATTGGTGGACGTGAAAAAATGAAATCCGTATCCGTCAAAATCGGATATCGGATATGAATCGGATATTAGCGGATCGGATGCGGATACTAATCGGATATATAAAAATGGATACGGTTAAGAATAAACTAAATGGATATATTTATATGACTTTTTATCTCATATACAACAATACTAGACGTGATACAAACTATGAATATTACTTTGTACATAGCAATACTTCCACCGTATCCATTAGCATTCGGCTTCTATAGCAATGGATTACACGACCTCTGGTGCTAAATGCCGATTAAGATGCCACGTTTGATGTCGAAATACTCAAAATAACTGATGCTAGTCTTGCAAGAATTAAATACTTTCCATTATTACTTTTTCACCAACTCAAAATATCAAATTCTAATGTCTTATTCCATTAAAAAATAATCTCTTCCATACGAGTATTATTATCAAGCATCTAACATTCAGATATCGGATCGGATACGAATAGGATATTGCTTTTATCATATCTGTATCCTCATCTAACTTTCGGATAAGGATACGGAAACGATATTGACGGATATGAAAAAAATAATATCCGTTTCCGGATCGGAGACGGATTCGGATACAGATATCCACGGATAATCCACGTCCGATGGCACCCCAACTTTCCACCCCCGCCCTCTCGAATCAACACTACCAAATTCTTCACCAATTTCCCCTCTTATCTCGAAGCAACTGAAGAGTCAGCCACCCCCAACATCGTTGAAGAAGAGATCTATCCCCTAGTGGTTAACAAAAGAAGGATTCGGTGGCTGAATGTTCCCCTTCCAAACCTTGTACCTCAAAGATCCTGCTTCAAATGTGGCAGAATGAATCATCTGGCGACTAAATGCAACCTTGCGGGTTTCGTTTGCTTTCACTGCAAATGCTCGACCACAAAATCAAAGACTGCAGATCTTTGACAAGGCCCCAAGAAAATGAGGCGGACTCCCTGCTTCAAGATCATGGCAGAGTCACAACACTCCAAAATTTTGCGCGCTTTTCACATCCATGGTGAACCGGAGATCGGTGATTTTAAGAGGAGGTTGGCCGCTCATTTCTTAGAGTTCCAGTGGGATTTGGAAGATCATCGGGGCTGGGAAAGGTAAATTACTTGTCCACTTCCCCAACCCCTTTTGCATTGACGTGAGGATCAAGGAAGGCCTCATCAACTACTCAAACTTTGCGGGCCATATCAACCCATGGTTTGAAGACCTGAACGTCATCAACAAGTACAGGGAAGTGCGCGCGCCTTGGCAGCAACAAAAATAGTATCCAAAAGACAAGAACAATATACAAGAGAGAAAGTCAAACACAATATTTAACGAGCTTCGACAATTTATCTATATATTCGAGGTAAGAGAAAAGAGATTTATTGATTCAACAATCAACTACAAGTTTTTTCCTTGCATATAATTCATGTAGGCTCTATTCTTTTATTTATAGTTAGAGAGTTATAGGGTTTTAGGAAACCACAATTGGATTCAACGCCAATTTAGAAATGAAGTCTGAATCCGAACAGGAGAAGCATCCATCTGTCGACCGATCGGATGGTCGACTGACCCATCCCTTCGGCCGACCGGTCGGTCGAACGAGCCCAACAGAGAGTTAGGCATGCCAGTCGACCGTTCTCCTTACTACGGTCGACCGGGCGATCGACCGAGCAGCACCTGTGCACGTTGTGTACGCTGGTCGACCGGGCAGTCGGCCGGCCACTGTTCTGGCCTGCAAATTGACTGTGTTCTCGCTCTTTTGAACTCCGGTCTCTGCACCATCTCTTCCAATTAGTTAAAAAACTCGTCCATCAAGTTTTTCTCTCCTCTCTCTCCCTACATATTTCTGAGTTAGACTGCTGGGCTTCTTACTCTACCAATGCTAGTTCCCAACTACAATTCAAGTGACTATCTTCAAGTTCGGGGAGTACTTCAAGGTCAGCAAAAATTTCCTCACGAAAGAGAGAGTAGATGAGGCGAGGGTTCTGGCTCAGGCAGTAGATATCAGTGTAATTCCATGCATCATTCTCTGTTCCTATCGCTCCCTAGTGGATCAACAAGTTAGGAAGTTCTTCGTTGAAGTCGAGCCCGTTGGCAAATATCTGCATGTAGATGAAGTGGCTAGGGCCAACCTGAAGCTCTTCAAAAACAATATGGGAGAGATGTAACGGTCCTGATTTTTTAATCACATGAAATAATCTTAATCTTCACTTAATTATCAGTAATAATTAAAATTTCTCAGATAGTTCAGATAATCATCAAGATTTATTTAAATTTTCGACAGCATCTCCTCTGCAATATAGTTCTGCCCTGATATGTATCCAAACTGTTCTTAACATGACTCATCAATCCATAAATAATTTCCCACTCAATTTATAATACAATTTCGGCTTGACAGCGCCTACCTATAAATCTCCAAAATTTCATATATAATTTGAACTCAAAGTCAAATAAATAAATATATACACGAGAGTTCTCCCTTTGATATAACATCTTATCATAAAACCAGCTATAGTCCATCTCGAAATAAAATAAGAATACAGGTATATATACACGAGAGTACTCCCTTCGATAATGTAAATTACTGATCCTTTGGTTATTAAGACTTTTTTACCCATAAATAATCAGCTAAGTAACTACTTTGAGACTTGTGTAATGAAATCTGATGAGGAGAGTGGTGTATAGTCAGAGAAGAACATAGTGTCATAAGTTTGGTGTTCGAGAATAATTCCATGAGAATTAAAAGTTTAGAAGTTTAATGGTTTTTCATTTTATTGGTATTGGCTTTTGAAATACACCTAGAAGGGGGGGTGAATATGTGTTTTGCTAATCAAATGCAATTTTAAAACTACTTATGATGAATTATACAAATGGTTACTCAAAACAAGAATTGAAGCTAAATTTTCTGTGAAGGGCTCTAGAACTTCTCCTCTTTGATTCCTCTAAATAATGAGTTGATGTGCTCAATTGTCTCCTTATTGAGATGAGTAAAGACCGGTAATGAAAGTGATGGAATGAAAGCAATTATAGAATGCAAGATGAATAATTACACAAGTATGAAAAATGAAAAATAATAGAGAGCACGACACAAGCAATTGCAAACACAAAAGAATTTGTTCCGAGATTCGAGCCACCACTCTACGTCCCCGCCTTCACCACTATGAAGGATTTCACTATCCTCTAAGGGATCTTACACAAAGGGACTTTACACAAAAGAATTACAACTTGGTATGCACAAGATCTGAGTACACAACTCCACCAACTCAACCTTCTACACAAGAGATCGCACAAAGCCAATTGAGCTTATAAAGCACTTGATGATCTAACAAGATCATAAAACACACTCTCTTATAACTTCCTATAGAATAGAATATAAAGTGTTGCTCAAGAAGTTAAGTGAGATGAAATTCAGTTAGAAAGAATAGAAGAGTTTTAAAAACCAAGTGAAAATAGCTTTGGAAAGAAAGAACATGGAGATTGGAAGCAAGAATTTTTTTTCTTTTGAAACAAACTTGCAAACTTTTAAACTTGTGTGTATTCTTGTCTAAAACCAAAACTAATGAGCCATACATATAGGCAATGAATAAATAACATTTATAAATCATACCAGGTCATTTGGGATGTGTTTGGACACTTAAAAACTAAAAATACCCGTTGGAATTCACTAAAAACAAAACAGATTCAAAAACTAGCCATTATGTCTATCTGGTAGTCTGTAGTCGACCGGCCTGACAGGTCATCCAGAAAAGAGACGTTGGCTCCGGTCGACCGCTCGGTAGTTTAAAAAGAAAACTAAACTGTCAGTCGATCGGATCAGTCGACCGACGCTAACCGTGAGTTACGGTCTTTCAATCGGTCGACCGACCGGTCAATCGCAATGGTTAGCTGTCGACCGGTCAATCGACAATGTGAACAAACTTGCATGCTCCTTGGCCAAAGGCCCGATCGACCGGGCGGTCGACCATTCTGACCTAAAACAGTTTTTATGAAAACTTTTGAGTTTCAAATATTTTTCTAAATATTTTGTATTGGTTTATGGCTAATGTAGCAATGTATAGGTGATGAAATACATCTTCTTAACTTGTTATAAAATTTTGAAAATATTATGAGACATGTATCAAAACCAAACATGCAAAATATCAATACTACGAAAACTTATATTTTTCGAAAAATTGTATTTGTGTGTGTAACTTCTTGAGCATTACTATTTTATTCTGCACTTTAATAAACTAATATCTTACAAGGCTCTAGGTGACTACAAGATCTTCAACCAGGCTTCTCCATTGCGACGTCGAGTGCTTTGAGTTTTAATCCCATATTTGAATTTTCTTGAGTCTTCAACACCTTCTTTTAGAAGAAGAAAACTCTTTGAATCCTTAGAACCCTGAAATATATTTAAACACTTGAACTTGATTAGTACAAATAACAACAAATGTTTTGTTATCATCAAAACCATAAAACTGGATGATTGTAACCTTGGGCAACAATCTCCTCCTTTTGGATAATAACAAAATATGTGAGTTATTTAAAATGAAAGATATGAAAGAGCTTGAAAAGCTTCCCCTCAAGTTATGCTATCTATCAAGTACAAGAAAACATTATGACTTTAAATGAATTTGATAATATAAGCAAATCACACATATATGCATATATAAAATTAATATCAATATAGAATAATATGCATATATAGTCAACCATCCTTCCAATCCTCCTTCCTCACACAACAATATATAAGTATGGTAAAGAGAATGGATATAGAATACCAAAACAACTTAATAACTCAAATATCTCTTCCCTTTTTGTCATGCATCAAAAGGGTAAAGACATCGACATAAAAGAGATATTAATTTGAAAAATATATGTAAAAAACAATTTGAAAATATTTTCAAAACTTATGAATCCATAATAAAAACATTTAACTCTCCAAAAATGAATGAAAATCTATTATAATCTAGTGGTTTAGGAAAAATGTTCTCAAGTTGAAGTTTGGTGAAAACATAATTAATTTCAATATCGTCTTTGTCATAGTGATCTCTAAGAAAGTGATATTGAATATCTATGTGCTTAGTCTTAGTATGCTGATTTGTATTTTTGGTTATATGAATGGTGCTAGTATTATCACAAAATATTTTAATATGGTTATAATGCAAATCATAATCATGGAAACTATGTTTCATCTATAGGGCTTATGCACAATAAGCCCCGGCTGCAACGTACTCCACCTCGACGGTTGAGAGAGCTAAGAAATTTTGTTTCTTGAAAGACCATGAAACAAGTCAATTTTTTAGAAATTGACAAGTACCACTAGTGCTCTTCCTATCCACTTTACGACTGACATATTCGGCATCTGAATAACTCATCATGAAAAATTGTTCAATTTCGGATACAACAAGCCCATTCCAATAGAGCCCTTATGATATCTAATAATGGGCTTTACCGCAATTCGGTGAGACTCTTTAGGACAAAATTAAAATCTAGGACATAAACGCACACTAAACATAATATTCAGCCTACTAGCCGTCAAATAAAGTAAACTACCAATCTCATACTTCTATAAAGTTTAATGTCTACATTTATACCTTGTTCGTCCTTATCAAGCTTAGTAGTAGTGGCCATGAGAGTCTTACTTAATTTTGCATCTTCAAGTTCAAATCTCTTGATGAGTTCTCTTGTGTACTGGGCTTGATTTATGAGAATCTCATCACTCTTTTGCTTGATTTGGAGGCCAAGGAAGTAGTTTAGCTCTCCCATTATAGACATCTTAAACTCGTTCTTCATGTATGATTTCAATTCTTTACAAATATTTTCATTAGTGGATCCAAAAATAATATCATCAATATAAATTTGAACAATTAGGATATCACTATCTACATGCTTTGTAAACAAAGTGGTGTCAACTTTACCTTTAATAAAATCATTTGAAATTAGAAAAATTGAAAGTCTTTCATACTAAACAGTTGGAGCTTGTTTTAAATCATATAAAGCTATATCAAGTTTGTACACAAAATCTGAATGTGTAGGATCAACAAGCCCGGGGGTTGTTCAACATACACTTTCTCTTCTATAAAACCATTTAAAAATACACTTTTGACATCCATTTGAAAAAGTTTGAAATCTTTATAAGAAGCAAAGTCAAGTGTCATCTGTATGGCTTCAAGCCGTGATATAGGTGCAAAGGTTTCCTCAAAATCGATACCTTCAATTTGGGTGTAACCTTTGGCTACTAACCTAGCTTTATTTCTAATAACATTACCCGACTCATCCAACTTATTTCTAAAGATCTATTTAGTACAATAGTTGGTCAATCATGGGGTATAGGAATAATATGACAAACTTGGTTGCGCTCAAATTGATTGAGCTCTTCTTGCATTGCAAGCAACCAATATTTCACCTTCGAGGATGTTTTTGGGCTCAATGTGTGAAATAAAAGCAAAATGCCTACATAAATTATGAAGTTTGGATCAAGTAGTCACCCCCTTAGATACATCACCTAAGATGAGCTTCTTGGGATGATTTGAAGCAAATCTCTAATTCTTTGGAAGTGGTTGTTTTGACTCCACTTCAACTTCTTGAACTTCACCTTGTACATCAATCTTTGGCTTTTCTTCTTCTATAAGTGAGTTCTTCAAGGTTATCTTCTCTATGTCTTCACCTAAGGAATCAATGTCTACAACATTTTTCACAAAAGCATTAGATTTCTCAAACTTAGCATGTATAGATTCTTCAATAGTCAAAGTAGATCTATTGAAGACTCTATAATTCTTATTAGTATTTGAATACCCAACAAATATATCTTCATAAGATTTGGCATCAAATTTTCCTAAATTGTCTTTAGTTTTTAAAACAAAGTATTTACAACTAAAAACTTAAAGTAAGAAACATTACGCTTTGTCAAATAGTAAATTTCAAATAAAGTTTTAAAAGTATTTTTACAAAAAAAATTCTATTTGAGATGTAACATGATGTGTTTGTAGCCTCGGCCCATAAGCATTGAGGGAGTCTGTAAGTATTGAGGGAGTCCGTATTTATTTATCATTATCCTAACCATTTCTTAAAGAGTATGATTCTTCCTTTCAACGACTCCATTTTGTTGTAGAGTTCTAGTACATGATAGTTCATGTTTGATTCCATGTTCTTCACAATATGTGATAAAGGAGTGGTTAGTAAATTCATCACCTCTATCACTTCTTATACGTAAAATCAGAAAATCTTTTTCTTTATCAACTCTTTTTCTAAACACTTGAAAATGTGAAAAAGTTTGATCTTAGTGTTCTAAAAAGAAAACTCATGTAAAACGAGAAAAATCATCAATCAAAACAAAGGCAAAATGATTTTCACTTAGGCTTTTGGTTTTAGTTGGACCAAACAAATCTATGTGAATTAACTTCAAGGGTTTTGATGTCAAATATCCTTGATTGTTTTTAAAGATGACTTGGTTTGTTTCCCAAGTTGGCACGCATCGCAAATGCGGTCCTTCTCAAATTTCAAATAAGGAATACCTTTCACCACTTCCTTATCATTGATTCTAGATAGATGGTCAAATGAAACATGACCTAGTCTCCGATGTTATAACCAAGAGTCTTCATTAAAGGCATTTAAACATGTAGCATTGCATTGTAAATTTAACATATCAATCATGTACACATTATTTTCACGAAAATCAAAAAGTACACATGCATTGGTTTGTCTATCTAAAACATAGCAAGCTAAATCATCAAAAATCACTTTAAACATCTATCACAAAATTGACTAATGCTCAAGAGGTTATACTTGAGACCATCAACTAAAACAACATTTTCAATTGAAGGAGATGAGCCAATTTTAATGTTACCCATACCGATAATTTTTCCTTTGGAATCATCTCCGAAGGTGACGGTACCTCCTTCATATTATCTTGATAGGGTTGCAAAATTATTGATATCCCAAGTCATATCCCTTGAGCAACCGCTATCAAGATACCACTGCTCCCTACGTCTTGGAGCCTTGGTGTATACCTATACCAAGTAACAAATTGGTTGATTTTGATACCCAAATTTTCTTGGGCCCTTTAATTTTAGCATTTCGAACCCAAATGTGATCATTTGAATCATTTATTTTATCAAAGCAAAATTTGGATAAGTGATATTTTCAGCCACAATAAGTGCATGAATAAACTCTACCATAAATAAAAGCACGATGGGAGTGTGGGGTGTGAACATGTTTGGTGTATGTAGCATGTCTAGCATGATGTATATGTATATGTTGTGATTTAGGAGCGTGGATATGTGTAGTATGATGAGCATGTGTGGTATGAACATATTTCTTTGGAGAAAGTTTTTTAGGAAACGTTGCCTCCAACTTAGCTTTATCAAACTCACATTTCTTTAATACATCTCATAAAGAATTAATTTTATCTTTTAGAATAGAAATCTTACTTTTATCAATTAATGAAAATTTTGTTTTACATGAAATTTTATATGCATCAAAATTTTTTGTGTGGATAAGAGTGTGAAAGATAAATCATCTCTTTTTAGAAAGAATAATAATTTTATTTTGAAGGTTTCATTTTTCTTTTTCATTTTTAAATACTTCTTTTTAAGGGAATCATAATTAGACAACTATTCAAAAACCTCACCCAATTCATCCATTATTAATTCACAATCATCAAGTGAGGGTTCAGATGTTACCTTAGGTGTGTTATCATTAGTCATGAAACACACATGTGCAGTATCCACTTCTTCATCGGTTTCACTCTCCGACTCCCACGTAACCTTGAGAGCCTTCTTTTGTTGGGCTTCTTGGAGGTTGAAGATTTACTTTTGAACTCTGGATAATCCGCAACCATATGGCCTGGCTTCCGATAATTGAAGCATATAACCTTCTTGTCTTCTTTCCCTTACCATCTTCTTCTATTGTTAAACTTGGCCTTATTGTACATCCTCCTTACATTTTTCACTAGGAGGGAGAATTCTTCATCATTCTCTTCTTTATCATCATCAGAGATGTGGAAGTGGATTTGAAAGTGATCACTTTCTTCTTTTGTCGTGCCATCTCTTCCCTTGCTTTCCTCTCTATTTCATGAGTCTTAAGGTTTCCTATAAGACCGATGAGCTCAATCTCTTCTTGTTTATCTCCTTCAATGTAGCAGCCTTAACTTCCCATGAGGGCGAAAGTGCCCGATATTACCTTCCTTACTTTTTGATCACTGTCAGGGTATCACCTAAATAAGCAAGAACTATTAGTTATTCAAGTAAATCTTGTTACCATATCATTAATGGTGTCATTATCATACATGGTCAAATTTTCATATTGGGAACATAAGAGATCAATCTTTGCTCTCTTAACTTGTGACGTTCTCTCGTGTGTGACTATTAGGTGTGTCTAAATCTCATAGGCGGATTTGTAATGGATAACCCTAGCAATATCGTCATCGTTCAAAGCTTGAAGTAAGGCATAGTGTGTCTTAGCATTTGCATCAAACTCCTTAGTGGCAATGTCAGACCAAGTGTCCTCATCACCAATGGGTACAGTAAAGGGTTTAGTCACAGCTTTTGCAACCCGGCTTCCTAAGGATTGCAAAAATACGGTCACTTTAACCCTCCATATAGGAAAGTTAAAGCCATTAACTTGGGAGAGGTCTTAATACCTTCGGCCATTTTTACTAAAGTGGATGAAGATGAATTTGTCAAAGAAGAAGTGATTAGCAATCAGGATCTCTTTAAGGTTGTTAAGCCAACAACTAGAGACCAAAGCTCTGATACCAATTGAAATACACCTAGAGGGGTGAATAGGTGTTATGCTATTTATATGCAATTTAAAATTACTTATGATGAATTATGTAAACGGTCACTCAAAACAAGAATTGAAGCTGAATTCTCCATGAAGGGCTCTACAACTTCTCCTTTGATTCCTCTAGATAATGAGTTGAGCCGCTCAATTGCCTCCTTATTGAGATGATTATGACCGAAAATGAAAGTGATCGGTCGCCGAATCTGCATATTTATTGTCACATTCTCATACTTATTATATAATAAACTCTGTTTTTATTTCTATTTATTGTTTAATTTATATGCATGCCTATTGATAAAGAAAGGAAGAGAAACGAGCCCAAAAGCCCATCAAAATTCTGATTTAATTCAGAATTAAATCAAAATCAGAAAATCAGGGCAGATCAAGGCAAATCAAAGAAGATGAAATCGGTTGAAAATCGGTTAAAACAAATCTTCACAAATCAGTTGGTTAAAGACAAAGATCAAAGGCAGTTTCGTCAAATCCAGGAGCTGAAACTGAAAATCCAGCTGGAGATAAAGCAAATCGCGAAACCAGGGAGCACCAACCCCAAGAAAATGTGGCCAAAGCCGCGTTTTCGCTGCTTGGTTAGATCAGTTGGGAGAGGTTTGCTCCCCTATCATCGTACGCTCTCCTCGTTGGGGTTTTACCTATAAATACTAGGTTTTCAGAGACTACAGGGAGACGAAGCAGAGAGTAGAAGTTAGGCTATTCTATAGTTTGTAACTTAGGTTTTTCATTTTTTATGTAATTTTTATTTCTTTATGTAACTGAGAGGAGAGGAGATTTTCATGGAGGAATGAGAACAAGGTTGTACTGAGGGTGACGCCGGTATAAGTAATCTTTTATTTCATTGCTAATTGAATCGAATCAAAGTTTTCTTTTCTTTTCTTTTCTAGTTTTTGTTTGCTTCCCTCTTCTGTGTCTGTGAATCAAAATGACTCTGATCGCCTCGAAGTTGCCTTGCCCTTGCAAGTGTCGTTGATGGCTTATGGTGATGGATATCCATTTCTATGGTAGTGTAGCTTGCCCCTTCATTTCATAGTATAAATCGGGAATGAGAAAATCCTATTTGTCATACTTCGCTCGCCTTCAAACTAAGGCACATCATCGATACGGGTCAAAGATAAGCAGGCGCCGAAGAGGTAAGTAAGTTTTTTAGGTTTTAACTTTCTTTTCTTTTAATTTTAGTTTAGATCACCAACATCACAATCTTCCCACTCTTTTATCACTTTTTCCAATTTCTTTATATATATCCATTTTTTATTTTCTCCACATGAAGGTAGGATGCAGGAAAATATCTAAGTATTAGCTTCGCTCTGAAAGCTTGGCCTCAACGCGAAGGAGCCCCAAGAGCTAACTTCGCCAGAAGAATACCGCTGCTTAAAAATTATTTCGAGGGCATTAAAGTCCTTTTCCAACCGCGCTTCTAAGGCTAACTTTGCATCCTATCATGTAACAGGATGTGAACCGCCTAAGGGATAGCTTCGCCCGGAAGCTTAAAGAAGAGAGACCTTCGGTTCTAAGATTCCCAGTTAAGAAATTAAGAGAAATTAAGGGACTTGAACTCCCTGAGATCACTGGATCATAATGGATCGTTCTAGATTCATTATGAGATAGCTGAAAGATTGGCTTTAAGAAGAGATGAAAATCTCTGAACAAAAGGGAAAGATCCCTACCCGCGATAGGTCGTTCGATGACTGGAGGAGGAGAAGGACCCTCTATCGTAGAGGTTGCTACCTCTTTTCCTGCTCGTCTTTTGGGAGCCATCGGAGAACTGAAGAAGTTCTTGAATTATCAAACGAAGAAGAAAGAAGAAGAAAAGGGTTGCAGTTCTCTGAAAATTCAAAGAGAAGTGGTGCCTTCTCTTTCAGCCCGATCAGTTTTTATAGGCTGATGATTGCCTAAATGTTGCCTCCTCGAAAGGAGCGCAGACAGTCGTTTCAAATTAATTGAAACGGCGCCTAAAGCGCCTTCCAAAGAAGCGTTACTTCAGCCCCGCTAAGGGCTAACTCCGCCATGAGTTCAGCGTCGACCTCATGCAACGTTTGAGTAACTTCGCCGAAAGATGAACCTTAACCCCGCTGAAAGCTTGAACTTCGCATAAAATTCATGCTAGCTTCGCTGGAAGCTCGTTCCTGATTCAGATAGGATTTTGTTTTTAACTTCGCAGGAAGTTTAGCTCCGCCAGTCCATCCCAATTGCCTTCAAAATTCAAAAGGAAAAGGAGGGGAAAAAAAGTAGATAAACAGCAGAAAATAAACATTTTATTTGATTCAAAAGGGAAGATACATTGACACTACATCAAGGTTGTGTCACGTACAACCGAATCATTGCTCCAAAGGCATACAAGTGGTCCTATCTACTTCCAAGCCAAACTAACTGGACACGAAAGGCCTTCCTCCTACACAAGGCCGTAATGCTTCGCATAATGGCAGATTTTGCCATCAAGAAGCTGGATCTTCTTTGATGAAAATTGACAAAGGACCGGTTGCCACCAGAAAGCTGGATCTTCTTTGATGAAAATTGGCAAAAGAAGGATCTGAGACCGTACAGGTGACGTCCGCCTTCCCGAAGTGGATCATCTCGGATAAGCGACTACCAACCCCTTCTTGGAATGGATTATCTCGGATAAGCAACTGCCAACCTCTTCTTGGAACATGCATCAATTGCTCCAGTACGTCCCTCCTGCTTAGGATTAAAGTTTTAACTGAAAAATCAAGAGACAAGTTTCTGGTCTCTTTCATTAAGATGAAAGACGGGCAAGCATAGTTCACTGCAATACAAACTGGAAATAGGTTAGCAGTAAATCAAAGAAAAATGCAAGCATGATACGCAGAGGATAGCCTCACTTGCACAGTGATGATAGGCTAGCTCAGCATAAGCAATGTCTTAGCTCCGCCTAAGGCAGTTATACTAAAGGAGCGTCAAAAAGAGCTAAGTCCTAGCCTCGTCTATATGGCTAAGCCAGACTGATTCAGAGGGACGCAGTCTTGACCCCACCTATATGGCAAGACTGGCTCAACCTTGAAGAGACTAAGTCCCAATTCTTGCCTATGTGGCGAACTTAATAGGCAGATTCAATAGATCCAAATTAGTCAGATACGAAATGAAGAACAAGGAAAATCAATCCCTGAGGCAGCTGATAAAGCTAAATTAAGAGAAAAACTCCCTAAAGTCATTAGTCCATTGGTAAAGTCTCTGGATGACCGAGACTCACCAGTTCTTGGTCGGTTAATGACCAGAGTGGGCACCCCATTATTTCAGAGATCTGAGTATACTTCTCTGAACAACCAGGAGATGTCATGAACAGACTACTTCTCTGCAGAGGACTTCAAGTGTCCTATTTATAGGCCTCATGGCCTGATCGTACCGTCGCTACTTCAAGCTTGGAAGCGCGAGCGAATTTAAGGCATTCAAGTACTGAGTCTTGAGAAAGGGAATAGTCTCCCTTGGAAATGCGCGCAGAAGGAATGATCTTCCTCGTTAATGCAAGAGAGGTTATTCTAACCTCGAAGAAAGGGCAACCCTTCTCGAAACTAGCCAAAAGGCAGTTGGGCTCAGGAAAGGAACGATGTTCCAAGACCAATTTGAAGCGAATCTACTCCAGGAGGCTCGAACGCGAAGCCACCCAGACGCGAAACTACCCAGAATCGCGAATCTACACGATTCTCGGCGAACTTATTCCAATCCGGAAGCAGGATGAAAGCGAAGCTGAACTCAACCACCATGGTGACTTTCGTACTTCACATACCATCAATCAACACAATTCAAGTATTTCAAAGACTGAACCATTCAATTGCAGACTTTCGAAAACTTTGAAGGGGGTCTTGTTGACACTCTAAAAAAGACAAGATTCCTGACTGGCCGGAACAATGTCTAACTTGTTGACATTTACAAAAGACAAGTGACAGACAAGCTGACGACCAGTTCTGTATCCATCTCCGAGGGACAGATCAGCAACTTGGACTCTATAGATCCAGTGAAGTAGACAGTGAACCCAGATTGTCTTTGAAGAGACCTAAGCAAGTCTAAGATGTTAGGTTAGCTTAACACTTAGCATCACATGTGCCCAATGGGATAGCCTCACCTGAGAGGCTAAATTTGTCCAACTTCACCTTGGAGCCGTTCAAAGCTCCATCAGAGAGCTAACTTACAGGTTCGCCTGAAGTGCTCAGTTACTCCGCAGAGAGTTAACTTCGCTCAAAGTCACACGCAACCGCGCAGAAGGATGTTCGGTGGCTTCGCCACAGATGTTTATCCAACTCCGCTGAAGAGTTTTCTTCTGACTTCGCCAGATGCTCCTTCCAGCTCTGCTGCGAGCTCGACGCGGCAGCTCCACTGCAGGTCTTTTATGGTCACCTTTGACCAATTAAATCTCCAGATGAGATCAAATCTATTCAAGATCAAATCTAATCGAGATCAAATCTGAGATCAAATTTGGTAGTTATTTACCATAATCTCTTGACTCTCCTAAAACAAGTAAGAAGATAAGGGACATCTTTTAATTATTTGGAAAGAATCAAAACAGATCAGGAGATCGACGCTACCTGCTATTCCTAACTTCGCAGAAGCTGATTCTAGTCTCGCAGCAAGGCTACTTTCTAGATTTAAACAGATTGACTCAATCTGTTTTCAGATTTTCAAGGGACGATTATACCTCTGTTCTCCCTATAAATAGCGCACCCACCAGAGGCATACGAAGAGGCACGCACAGAGAGAGAGGCTGAAAAAACAGAGAGACGGCTAAATAGAGACGTATTCTCTTGCTTCCAAGAATTCAGAGAACTGCTTCTCTAATCAGGGTGCTGATACCCTAAGATCTTCCTCCCTCTCAAGGAATCTCCAAAACCAGGCGAGAAGGAATTCCCAAGTGGAGGCAGTTTGAGAAGTAACAAGAGGGTTCTACCAACCTTCTGTTCTCCGATTCCCCGAACCAGGCGAGAAGGGAATCCCATCGATCGCATCGTCAAAGGGACAAAGTAGTCACACGCTGACCAGACTCCTATCGACACACTTCTCCAGAATCTCACAGGAGATCTACTTGTAATTGATTGTAATAATCAAATAACAATCAAAGAGTTAAGAATTTACCATGTAGCTTGTGGCTAATGGGTCGTGTCCACGAGGAGGAATGCGATGAAAGCTTTTCGGTGATTCGTTTAATAACAAAGAATTGTGTTCATTTTTTAATTGAAAAGAGAATGGAAAGAAGGAGATGACTAAAAGAGAAATTGCAACTTTAGAGAAGGCTTTGGAGAAGGTGATTTAAAAAGCTCAAAAGTTGTTTTGTTGATTATAATAAGGAAGAAAATCTGGGCTCACTATCTCACTACTCAACAGTTTATTCTTCTATTAAAATCCTAAGTGCCTCAAATTGATCATAGGCAAAACTTAAAGTTGACTTTAGAAAGTTTGAAGTAAAGCACATAAGATGGTTGGAAGAGTTCACTCTTTTCTTTGAAAAATCGTTTCGAATCTAATGTTAAATCATCAAGCGCGAAGAAGCAAGTATGAAGTAAAAACAGTTCAAGAAAAGTTCATAAAAGAAGTAAGAGTTTAAAAATTCAAACCCATCCTCATGTGCCTTCAAGAACACTTTCAAGAAGAAAGGTTTTAAGTAAGGCATGCAAATGATCATTGGGTCTTTTTCATTAAAATCAGAAGAGATGAAGAACTAGAGAGAGGTACAATAGTGAGCCCAGAAAACCGATTTAGCTACTCATGGAAAACAAGAAGAAGGCAAGTAAATAACGCAAGACATAATGTAATACGAGTGGAGGAAAATGGGCTCGATTCTTGTATTGATGTCACTTCAATCTTCAAGTACAAGCACTCAATTCTTCTCTCTCACAAGTATTTGTACTGGATTACAAATTGAAAATAAAAATATAACTTTTGTACTATCTAATAAAGAGCCTAAATCCTCAAAAAATAAACAAAAATTCTAATCCTAGTCTTCGCTCCCTTTTGCTCAGATGAAATTGGTATTTATAGGGAGAAACCAAAAGGGAGGAATCCCGGGAAGATTGGGGGAGCAAACGCTCCCCAACTGACACTACATGGCCGTGAAAACGCGGCTAGGGCCGCGTTTCCGCTGCCCTGGTGTGGCCAGGTGGCCACACCCAATTGGTGGGAGCTCCTGGTTTGGTGATTCTCCTGTATCTTCTTCTGGTTTCTCGTTTCAGCTTCAGGATTTGACGAAACGGCCTTTGATTGTTGGCTTCAACCGCTTGATTCAGGGAGGATTCTTTTCAACCGGTTTTTAACCTTTCTGATATGCCAAGATTTGCCCTGATTCCTTGATTTCGAATTTATTCTGAATTAAATCAGAATTTGGTGGTCTTTTGGGCTTGTTTCTCATTCCTTTCTTTTAGTAGTTGGGCCTACATTAAACAAAGAAGAAGAAGACTTGTTAATAGGATTTATTAGCTAAAAATTATGGTAAGGTGACAATGTATATGCAATATATGTGACTAATCACACCCCCACACTTATCTTTTACTCGCCCTCGAGCAAAACATCAGACTAATTCTAATCAATTATTAGACCATTTTCGCAGGTCACTCGATTGCACTGAGCATGTACAACAAGCCATTAAACCTCTAGGTTACCCTAGAGGACGAGTTTTATCTCGTGAGAGTTTTCAGTGGATTGCACCCACAAAATCCATAAAGAAAGAGAAAAAAGTTAGTATTTTCGAAAAGCATTTTAAAGGAGAAAATATTTGAAGTATATTTGTAAGGCTTTAAGTAATCTATAAGTTATAGGAATATCAAATTTTTCATTCCGAAACTCAGTCTTTATTCAAAAACATGTCATCAATTAAAGTAAGGAGTCAAATTGTACTTCTCATCTAGTCTATTAATTTACCCTGAGTCGTATGCACCATCGTGACTACGAAGTTGACTATGGGTTCTTTAACATTAACTCCTATATCTTATTTATATTTATTTTTGGTGAAATTTATTCCTCAATTTCATTAGGCTTTCTAATCTGCCCATATAACGAGCTTTCAGTCGGTGACAGCCAAACCGGACAGTTTTAGGGCAACAGGTGAGAAAACCCCTAAGGACTTAAACACTCGAGCAGATAAGGCCACGAAACCAAGGTTTTTATTTATAAGATGTACCCCTTTTAGGTGTGAATACTTATGCTTCATGAGGCATAAATACCCAGCTTAATCAGAGGATTTATATATATACATTTTTTCAAACTTATCTAATTATCTTTTACATAAATACCAAGGCTTGCTTAGGCCAAAGCACCTAGCTAATCAATAACTAGATTTGTTTATATTTTTTCTCTTTTTCATAATATTTTTTTTATAAGGCATAAGAGTCTCTGTTTTTAAACCCTAAGTGTATTTAGTGTGCATATTTCATCAAGGTAAATATCATGACTAAATAAATTACTTTCACAAATTTTCTTCCTAACCCTAAACATCAAACAAGTTATCTGACTTTGATCAAGTATAAGAAATCCTAATTATGATTTTCCTATTCCTTAAAATTGACTTAATTTCTTACAAAAAATATATCAAAATATTGTTCTAACCTTTCAATTTTATATATATATATATATATATATTTATATATATTTGTCATGTTAGAACCCTCCCCCACACTTATCTCATGCGTTGTCCCCAATGTATGAAAGAAATGTATAAATGCATGAAATAAAATAGAAAAGAGGAAAGTTACCGATACACTGGGTCAAAAAGACCCATAGCTGTTTCATTTACCGGCACCGATTCCAAGAAAGGTTTAAGGCGTTGACCATTTACCTTAAAGTCATTTCCATTCTTCGTGTCACTGATCTCAACTGCACCGTGTGGAAACACGGTTTTTATAACGAATGGCCCAGTCCATCTTGATTTCAATTTTCCTGAAAAAAGATGAAGCCAAGAATTATAGAGTAAGACTTTTTTGTCCAGGGACAAAGGTTTTTCTTATGATGTGTTTATCATGAAAAATCTTGACTCTATCTTTAGTGATCCTAGCATTTTCACAGGCCACATTTCTCAATTCCTCTAATTCGGAAATTTGTAATTTCCGAAGTCACCGGCCTTAGTCAAGTCGAAATTCAACTGCTTGATTGCCCATAAGGCTCGGTGCTCTAACTCAACGGGCAAGTGACAAGTTTGCCATAGACTAACCTATAAGGAGACATTCCTATAATCGTCTTGAAAGCGGTCCTGTAGGCCCATAGGGCATCTACAAGTTTAATGGACCAATCTTTCCGGTTTTGGTTCACAGTTTTCTCTAGGATAAGCTTGACTTGTCTATTGGAAACCTCAACTTGCTCACTGGTTTGAGGATGATAAGGTGTGGACAACTTGTGAGTTATGGCATACTTTTGTAAGATCACCTAGAGGGGGGGTGAATAGGTGATGGCTAATCTAATGGTCACTTGTGAACAAATAATGCGGAATTAAAACTAAGTTGACCAAATTAAAATTTCTTTTAATTTAAACACTTATGTATAACACAAGAGTGTTGCCGAATTCCCCTTGCGAGGCTCTGGACAAGCTCCTCTAGATTCCCCTTGAATGGGTTGAGGTGCCGCGTTGGCTCTATTGGTTGAATACTAGTGTTAACAACAATCCCACGCAATTATATATCTATTAAGCACAAGGGTATATATCATGCATATAAGATGAACACAATGAAAGTAAATGCAAGATATAAAATAGAGACAAAGAGAGAGAGAGAGGGAAGAGTAAGCAATCGCAAACACAAAGGGTTTGTTTCGAGGTTCGAGCACACTTGCTCTACATCCCCGCCTTCGACACACGAAGGATTTCCACTATGCAAGATCCCACCGGATCTCTCCTCGGTGCCGTACACCTACAAACCCTCGGACTCCAAGTCCCTTACACACGCAAGTCCACCGACTCGCCGAGGCCGTACCTCGAACCACCAAGAGTTCACAACCAAACTCCAACCACCAACAACGAGCACACTTGCCCGTTTCCTCAAATACAAAGAAAAGATCTCTTTGATGATCACAACACTTGATCACCTAAAGAGCACTCTCACTACAACACACCTATAGGAATATCTAGCATGGAAAGCTCAAGTGAGGTGTGAGAAAAACAAGGAAAGAAAGCTTTGGTAGAAAACACAAGAAATCACTTTAACACTCTCTTGATAAAAACTCTTCCTTTTGATTGGAAGTATTTGCACTAAAATCTTGTGGAGAAACTCTTCTAAAAGTATCAGAAAATCTGCTCAAGAAATCTCAAAAATCTTCTACCTAAAACAAGTGACAAGACCCCTTTTATAGGGCTGCCAGAAAATAGATCCGTTGGGGTTCTGTCAGAGCTGGCGGTCGACCGCGGTCGACCGGCCAACGGTCATTTTTCTGACCGTTGCAGCCACCGGTCGACTGGTGAGTCGACCGCTCTTCTGGAAAGAACTGTCGGTCGACCGATCCGGTCGACTGGCATTTTCCAGAGAGCAACAGGTTTGGGTCGGTCGAGTATCGGTCGACTCCGGTCGACTGATACGCACATGCACAAAAACTGTGCATGTCGGTCGAGTGCCGGTCGACTGCGGTCGACCGGTCACTGAGAAATTCTGAAAAATCAGAACTTCCAGGACCTGGACAATTTGGATTTAGGTTTTGGGTCTTGGATAAAATATTTTGGTCTTGAAAATCATAGAGTATGAGCATGTGTCATACTACTATCAGGGTAAGATACTTGGTAAAAATTCTTTTGATAAAAACTTAATTGTCCATGAAATGTTTTTCCAAACCTTTATCAAAAACAAAAACAAGATATTTGAGTTCATTTAAAAGCATGGTGTGTATGGATATGATCCACTACACAATCAATATGGAGTATCTATGTTTTGACATAAAGCTCTAATCATGATTTTGGTTTAAAGATATGAACTATGAAATACCAAAATCCAAAATAGTATTTTGTCTCAAAGAAAATCTTTTTCTACTCTAGAAAATCTTTTACTAAATAAAAATTCTTTTCTAAAAAGAAATCTTTTATGAAATCAATTAAATCAAGAGTTCTATCAAGAGTGTGTGTGTGTGATATAACTTGAGCAATCCACCACTATTCTATCCTTTACATTTTTACTAAAACAAAAATACAAATTCTATACCTAGACACAAGTCTTCAACTTCTTGAAGTCTTCCCTTGAAGGCTTCTCATCTTCTTGACTTGGTCCAAGCTTGATCCAAAAACTTCCTTGGATCACCACATGCAAGCTCCAAATCTTGTTCTTTTATCCTTTGTTGAGCTATGCACCTACTAAGATCTTGATCATGAATCTGTCACTAATTAAACACAAGATCATTAGTAACTATAACTACATGAGTTGATCATCATCAAAACTAGGGTGAAGGGCCTTTGGGCCAACAACTTTCGTATAAGAGCTTCAAAAGATCTATTACAAAAGTGAGTGCCATTATCCCTGATGATAGCACGAGGGGTTCCGAAGCGTGAAAAAATGTTCTCTTTTAAAAACTTTATGACAACTTTGTTATCATTAGTTTTACAAGGAATGGCTTCTACCCACTTGGACACATAATCCACAGTAACCAATATGTATTGGTTTCCAAATGAATTAGGAAATGGACCCATAAAGTCGATGCCCCAAACATCAAAGAGTTCTATTTCTAGAATTGGGTTGAGGGGCATCATATTTCGTTTTGAGATCCTTCCTACCATTTGGCATCTAGGGCACGTTTTGCAAAATTCATAAGCATCCTTGAACAAAGTGGGCCAATGGAACCCGCTTTGTAGCACTTTTTCAGTAGTCTTGCGGGGACCAAAGTGTCCATCGCATGCAAGTTCGTGACAAAAAGATAGAACACTCTTAACCTCCTCATCGGGAATGCATCTCCTAATAATTTGGTCAGAACAGTACTTAAAAAGATACGGTTCCTCCCAAAAGAAATACCGGACTTGGGATAAGAACCGGTATATATCGTTTTTGGACCAATGAGACGGAGTTTTATTTGAGACTAAGTAATTCACTATATCAGCAAACCAAGGTTCCCTAGAGATAGCTTAGAGATTTTCATCAAGAAAATCCTCATTTATGGGTAATTCGTTGCATGGAGAATTAGGGATCCGTGAGAGATGGTCAGCAACGACATTTTCTACGCCTTTTTTATCTCGAATCTCAAGATCGAATTCTTGAAGAAGGAGGATCCAACGAATGAGTCAGGCCTTGGCATCCTTCTTCAACATGAGGTACCTAAGCACAGAATGATCGGTGAAAATGGTGGTTTTGGACCCTAGTAGGTAGGGACGAAATTTCTCTATGGCAAACACTACTGCCAAGAATTCCTTCTCAGTCGTAGTGTAGTTCAATTGAGCATCGTTGAGAGTCCTACTAGAGTAGTAAATCACATGCTGCTTGTTATCAGTGCGTTGTCCTAGGACATCGCCTATGGCAAAATCGGAAGCATCGCACATGATTTCGAACGGCTTAGACCAATCCGGTGCAGATATGATTGGTGCAGAAATAAGCTCTCTCTTAAGCTTCTTCCAAGAATTTATGCATTCAGCATCGAAAGTGAAGGACACATCCTTAGCTAACAGATTAGTCAAGGGCCAAGCAATTTTGCTAAAATCCTTGATAAATCTTCGGTAAAAACCAGCATGTCCTAAGAAGGATCTGATGTCCTTAACGCATGTGGGCATGGGAAGCTTAGCAATAACCTCAATTTTGGCTCTATCCACTTCAATTCCTTTCTTGGAGATTTCATGATCCAAGACGATTCCATATTTTACCATGAAGTGGCATTTCTCCCAATTCAATGTCAAATTTTCTCAGCACAACGTTGGAGGACAAGTTCTAAATGGTGGAGACATTGAGTGAATGAATCTCCGTAGATGGAGAAATCATCCATAAAGATCTCTAAGAATCGTTCTACCATATCAGAGAAAAGACTCAACATGCAACGTTGAAATGTTGCTGGGGCATTGCATAAGCCGAAAGGCATTCGACGATAAGTAAATGTCCCAAATGGACATGTGAATGTAGTCTTTTCTTGGTCCTCAGGAGCAATAGGGATCAGATTATACCCCGAGTACCGTCCAAGAAACAGTAATACTCGTGACCCGCCAAACGTTCAAGCATTTGATCAATGAAGGAAAGTGAAAAATGGTCCTTACGAGTTGCAGCATTAAGATTCCTATAGTCAATGCAAACTCGGATCTTTTTGGGAAGTCGAGTTTGAACCAACTCTTTATTCTCGTTTTCCACTACGGTGAAACCGGATTTCTTTGGAACCGTGTGGACAGGACTGACTCATTGGCTATCAGAAATGGGATAAATTATCCCATTGTCTAAGAGTTTGACAATTTCAGCATGAACAACTTCTTGCATTATAGGGTTTAACCTACGCTGCGGGTCTCTTTTAGGTGTGGCGTCTTCATTGAGATGAATGCGATGTTGAACGATATTCGGACTTAATCCCTTTATATCGATCATAGTCCAACCAATGGCTTCCCTATGTTTTCTTAGAATAGCTTTAAGATCTTCTTCTTCCCCGTCATTTAAATGGGAGGCAATGATGACAGGAAAGGTCTCTTGTTCGCCTAGATAGACGTACTTGAAATGCGCAGGTAAGGCTTTCAATTCTAAGGAAGAGGAAAGCTCACTGGAAGGACTAGTCAAATTTGTTAGCTCCAGTATTGGTGAAATAGGGTTCGAGGCCCACTTCACATCAGAATTTACAACCTGATCAAGATTAAAGTCGTCATACTCTAACCCAAAGTCACATTCAGTTTCTAGTTCCAATTCTTCTTTATGTTCACTTGTTAAGTTCTCAATTAGGTTAACTTCAAATGTTTGATCCTCAAAATCGCGGGGTTGTTTTCCTAGATTGAAGACATTGACTTCTCTAGTCATGTCCTCAAAGGTTAACCTCATGGACCCATTCCTATAATTGATGATGGCATTGGCATTAGCAAGGAATGGTCGCCCTAGGTTAACAGGAGTTTGAGCCCTATGATTGGAGTTGGACACAGGTTTGTGTCTCCAGAACTATGAAATCGACAGGGTAAATGAACTCCCCTACCCGGATCAGGACATCATTAATCTCCCCTTTTGGAACTTTTACTGAACGGTCAGCCAGTTGGATGGTGACTCGAGTTGGACTAAGATCGCCCAACCCGAGTTGTTGATAAACTGAGAATGGAAGCAAGTTGATACTTACTCCCAAGTCAAGAAGTGCAAGACTAATCTCGGCTTGTCCTATTGTGCAGGCAATGGTGGGACTACCAGGATCCTTGTACTTGACAGGAATCAGACCCGATAGTAGCTCACTAATATTAGTGGCTAAGAAGACCTTTTTTGGTACATTAGTCTTTCTCTTCTTGGTGCACATGTCCTTAAGAAACTTAGCATAGGAAGGGACTTGTTGGATGGCATCAAGAAGTGGCACATTTATCTTCACTTGATTAAATATCTCAATTATCTTGTTCATGTGTGGATTTTGCTTGTTGTTTTTTAGCCTATTAGGAAATGGTACTATAGGCTGGTGTACCTGACTAGTTGACTTATCTTTTTCAGATTCGTCAGAATTGGAAGGATTTGGATTAGATGAGGTGGATGCTTGATTGTGGTTGTGCTGAATGGGATTGGTTGGTGTTGACACTTGATTATCAACTCTCTTTCCTGACCTCAATGTATGAACAACATTACATTGATTTAATGAATGATCCTCAGCCAAATGAGCTTGTTAAGAATTCTTCGGATTGATTATAGGCTGACTAGGTAGGGTACCCTTTTGTCTCTCATTCTGTGGAGTAGCTAGTTGGCTTATTTGAACTTCTAACCTCTGTATAGTTTGCATGAGAGAATCTTTGTTTTTCATGTATCTTCCATGTTTCTCTCAAAGTCAGTCATTCTCCTTTCTAGTTGAGGATTCTAGAAGGAGGATTGTGGAGCTTGGTTGGAAAAGTTTTGTTGATAGTTTGAAAAGTTAGGTGGATGGTTGGGAGAATTATTATGGAAATTGGAAAAGTTGGGTTGATGATTGAAAGAATTATTGGCATAATAGAAGTGGCTAGCATGATTTGATCGTGAATGGTCATTGTTATTTTAGCTCCATGAGAAATTAGGGTGATTTCTCCACCAGGATTGTACGTTGGTGCGTAAGGATTATTGTTCGGCCTTGAAAAGGCCGCATTCATCGGTTCATGGTATTGTTGCTGAGCCTGAAACACAGGGCACTCCTCGAACACATAATTCATGGCTTGGCAATAAGTACAGCCCGGAGTTGAAAATTGGTTTGGGCTGACTTGATTGACTGAACTTGGTTCCTTCATTTCTAGAGCTTCCAGTCTTCTATCTAGGTTAGCTAACTTAGCCTCATTAGCTATGGATGATTCGATAGAATGGAGACCTCCTTTTGAAGAGATGGAGTTTGGATTCCTAGAGGTCTGACTAGTAGGTTCCCATTGGATGGTCTTTTCAGCTAGATTTTCATACAAATCTCATCCTTCATTTTCATCCTTCTGCAAGAATCCCCCTTGGCACATACTTTCTAAGAGGGTTTTTTGTAGAAGAGTCTAAACCATCATAAAGAATTTGGCATTGTCGCCATTTCTCTATTCCATGATGTGGACATTGGACAAGGAGGTCTTTAAAGCGTTCAAAGTACTTCCAGAACGGTTCACTCGGTTCTTGCTTGAATTGCATGATTGTCTTCCTAATGAGAGCGGTCTTATGAATTGGATAGAATTTCTTCAAGAAGACCTTGATGAAACCATCCCAAGATGTGATAGAACCGGCCGCTAAGCTGTAAAGCCACTTCTTTGCTAGGTCCTTAAGTGCGAAACGGACAAATCTCAACCTAATAGCATCGTCTACAAGGTGTGAGATTTTCATCATTAGACATACTTCCTCAAATTCTCTTATGAAGAAGTAAGCATCTTCGGACTCTAAGCCATGAAACTTGGGGAGTGTGTTGATGAACTGAGGCTTGAGCTCAAAATTGTATTCACCAACCGATGGAAGTAGAATGCAAGATGGAAGTGAGGTTCTAATGGGGTAGAACCTATCCTGCAATGATGTTGATTGAGCCATTACCGGATCTGGTCTTGGTTCAAACTTGGGTGTGATGTGTTTCTAGTCAACCTAGATGAATTAGGGTCTCTTGACCACACTTGCATACACGAACACAATCACAATCACAAACAAGTTTACCAACAGTCAACAATAGTAATCAACCAAGCCTAATCTAAGGTAACCTCGACCTAGACAACTCCTAACTGGTTGATTGTCCACAGGAGATATAATGTAGACTTTGACCACAAGCTAATCAGCCAGGTCAGGGCAAGATTGGTGGGAGGTTATCCGTCAAAGACGTTTCTTAATTAAGTAACCAACAACCTTCGGGCTTTCGGCCCTCAATCCCCTTCCTAGACACTGATTTAGCAGGAGTCAATTTTTAACACCTCCCCCTTAGGATAATCTCCTAGTGAGTTCGAGATGTCCCTAAGGCCAACGTCTATCAGATTTTACTTAGGCTTAGGTTGTGCGTACTTGGAGATGATTTGTGGGCTAAGAAAGGGTAATGACTTCCCACCTTATCTTGAATTGGTTTTGCCCTTAGAGTTAATTGTGCAAAGTGTGCAAGATATAGAAAAGTAGCATTCAAAAACAAATATCACCCAAGAATGTTTCCTAAACTATATGCTATGCATACGTACCTTGTCTCCACCTCTCTTCAACAGTAATTGTAAAGTAAACGTAATTAGACAAATGCCTAGAATGCAAGTCTAAACGTTTTTTAAGCAATTAACAATTACTCAAATTACTGTTGGATTAAAACAGGGATGGTAGATAGCAAAAATAACAAGAATATAACGTACAAAAACTTAATTTTTTGCGAGCATATGTCCTGCAAAAAAAAAGTTTTAGTAGTCCAATTAAATTTTAAACTTTTGCAACGCAATTTCTTGAAATTCTGTTTCCTACTTTCGAGAGTAGGGGCACAGAATTTGCAAGTCTTCTCTTGCAAAGCTTGAATGCTAGATCTGAATCTTCAAGTCCCTGAAACAACACACAAAACTTGCTAAAAATAAATACACCGTTCCCTCCCCGGCAACGGGGCAAAAAATTGATTGTAAAAATCAAAGAACAACCAAAGAGTTAAGAATTTACCGTGTAGCTTGTGGCTAACGGGTCGTGTCCACGAGGAGGAATGCGATGAAAACTTTTCGGTGATTCGTTTAATAACAAAGAATTGTGTTCGTTTTTTAATTGAAAAGAGAATGGAAAGAAGGAGATGATTAAAAGAGAATTGTAACTTTAGAGAAGGCTTTGGAGAAGGTGATTTAAAAAGCTCAAAAGTTGTTTTGTTGATTATAATGAGGAAGAAAATCTGGGCTCACTATCTCACTACTCAACAGTTTATTCTTCTATTGAAATCCTAAGTGCCTCAAATTGATCATAGGCAAAACTTAAAGTTGACTTTAGAAAGTTTGAAGTAAAGCACACAAGATGGTTGGAAGAGTTCACTCTTTTTTTTGAAAAATCGTTTCGAATCGAATGTTAAATCATCAAGCACGAAGAAGCAAGTATGAAGTAAAAACAGTTCAAGAAACGTTCATAAAAGAAGTAAGAGTTTAAAAATTCAAACCCATCCTCATGTGCCTTCAAGAACACTTTCAAGAAGAAAGGTTTTAAGTAAGGCATGCAAATGATTCATTGGGTCTTTTTCATAAAACCAGAAGAGAAGAAGAACTAGAGAGAGGTACAATAGTGAGCCCAGAAAACCGATTTAGCTACTCATGGAAAACAAAGAAGAAGGCAAGTAAATAACGCAAGACATACCGTAATACGAGTGAAAGAAAATGTGGCTCGATTCTTGTATTGATGTCACTTCAATCTTCAAGTACAAGCACTCAATTCCTCTTTCTCACAAGTAATTGTACTGGAGTACAAATTGAAAAACAAAAATATAACTTTTGTACTATCTAACAAAGAGCCTAAATCCTTAGAAAATAAACAAAAATTCTAATCCTAGTCTTCGCTCCCTTTTGCTCTGATGAAACTGGTATTATAGGGAGAAACAAAAGGGGGGAATCCCGGGAAGATTGGGGGAGCAAACGCTCCCCCAACTAAACACTACATGGCCGCGAAAACGCGGCTAGGGCCCGTTTTCACGGCCCAGGTGTGGTCAGGTTGCTACACCAATTGGTGGGAGCTCCTGGTTTGGTGATTCTCCTGTATCTTCTTCTGGTTTCTCGTTTCAGCTTCAGGATTTGACGAAATAGCCTTTGATTGTTGACTTCAACCGCTTGATTCAGGGAGGATTCTTTTCAACCAGTTTTCAACCTCTTTGATATGCCAAGATTTGCCCTGATTCATTAATTTTGAATTTATTCTGAATTAAATCAGAATTTGGTGGGCTTTGGGCTTATTTCTCATTCCTTTCTTTTAGCAGTTGGGCCTACATTAACAAAGAAGAAGACTTGTTAATAGGATTTATTAGCTAAAAAGTATGGTAAGGTGACAATGTATATGCAATATATGTGACTAATCAGTAATCTTTTTAGAATACTTGTAATTTAGCTCCTTGACCCCTGTTTGTAAGTTTTCCCCTTTGCAAAAATAAATAGAAAATAGTTATTATTAACCTAACTAATGTAGTACTTAGCTGTGTCCCATACCACAGTTGTTTTCCCACATATCAAACAAAATTATCGTTAGCGTAACTGCCTGCCAATATAGTGTATGTGTTTTGGAAGGGTACCGTGTATGCCCGATATCACGGTCTAACATTCCTGGCACTGAATCAGGACGGACCACAAGGCCCTAATAACTGAAGACCACAACCCCACACAAAACAGTAACTGATGTGGTGCCGTAATTTGGGCATAGCCCTAATAACTGAGAACTGAATAACTGAATAACTAGGTAGTCAGTACTACCTGGGTTCCCGATGATTGGAACTGAAACTTGGTAACCATACCTAGTCCTCCCAAAATACAAGACATACATCATCAGGTAATTACCCCTATCCTTGGATTATGGTGTCTTTTATTAAGAGGCAACAATATAAGTTATATTAAAGGTGATTTAGTGATCGAATATCTCCAACAAATTACGATGTCAATAATAGCTAATAACTGAACATCTGATAAGTAACAATTGATAACTGGCAACTGAATACCTATTAATCGACATTAGATAGATAATACTGGAATTATAGAGTTTGTAATCATAACTGGGTCAAATACAAGATCAAGTCTCGGGAAAGAAATACCAATTTAGACCTAAGTCAAAGTGGTAAACAACAACGCATGAAATGACGCAGATAAACACTCATATCAACTACATAATTAACGTGAAAGCTTATTGATGTCTCATGAAGTGATATAGGTAATCAAACTAGTAAAATAAATTAAACGGTCACATGAAATAATAAAAGTAACATGTAAACGCATACCAACAACAATAAATAAAGAAATACACAAGAACAAATACTCACATGAAATGACGCGATTTTGGAACCGAATCGCCGTCTGGTCTTCACTACACAAACCGGTACGAACTTCTAAATCATTTAATGGGTCAGTCATCGAATCACCAGTGTATCGGGTCCATAACAGGCATAAATCTGAACCTCCAGTTATTGAGTTCGGATCGCACGAACGAGTTCGAAACGCTGTAGCACGCAACTGTACATACACGAATACACCACACAAACATATATACATGATTATATGCACATGTACAAATATATACACGTACAGGTATACATCCGTACACGTACACAATACATACACATACACACCCATATACATACATATATACGAGTATATATACATACAAACATATACCCAAAATAACCATACACACATAATTTGCACCCCAAAATACCCAACACATAACTCCCATGTATGCACACGCACTCATTAAAATACACACTTAGCATGCACCTTAATTAAGCACACACATTCAAATATAACACATCACATATTCATGCATACACATTTATTTAAAGCACACCCACATCTTACATATAAATCACACCACTCATTAATATAACATATATGAATAAACATGCTTATACATTCATATAATCATAATAAAAACACACCCCAATTAAATTCAACATACTCATGCAAATACAGAGAAGAGGAAGGAGAGCACTCACGGCAAGGAAAAGATCCCGCCCATGGGGTTGCTTGACGGCAGAGGTGGAGGCCGCGGAGGGTGTCAATGACTCGCCGGAGTACCCGCGGAGGAGATCGAGATGTTACGGAGGGATAATGGGGGTCCAGCGGGCTCTCGCGTAGCTCGGTGGTATGATGGAGAAGTGCACACTTGAGGAGGAACAGGCCGGCTGTGGTTGTGCTATTGTGGAGGGAGGAATCGGCCAAGGGAAGAGAGGGGGTGTGCGCCAGGAAAAGGGGGTCGGGATGCTCGGCCTGAGGTAGTGTTGGCTCGGTAAAGAATAGAGAGGGCCTCAAGAGGGTTGTGCAAGGCCGAGGGTGCAATCGGCCTTGGGGGAAGCTGTCGTGGGCAGCCGGGGGTATTGGAGCAGGGCGGTTGGCGTGGAGTGGTGCTGCCAAGGCCGGCCAGGAGGGGGACTGGCTGCTGCCAGCTGTGGGTGAAGAGGGCAGGCGCAGGGCTGTTGTAGGTTACCTTGTGCTCGGATGAAGGATGGCACATGGGAGTTGGGCGACTGCTGGCGCTCACCGGGGAGGAGGTTGTCCATGGGGGTAGAGCTCGACCAAGGGAGAGGCCGAGGATCCAAGGGTTCTGTCGTGGGATTGGTGGCGACAGTGGAGTTGCGGGAGACGACGAGAAGGAGAAATAGTTAGATTAGAGTTAGGTTGATTAGAGATTAAGAGATGTCATATGGGGGAGATATTGGGCTAATGGGTTTCGGGTTGGTTTGGGCTTAGGCTAATGGGTATAGGCTTATCGGGTAATAGAATTATAGGTATGGATCAGAATAAGGAATGAAAAAATACTAATAATAATAAATAAATACAAACCATTATAATATTCGTAATTACAATAATAATATCATCAATTACTAATAACATATAATAATAAATAATAGTAACAATAATAAACAATAGTAATAATAGTAACAATAAAATAATAATAAACACCAATAATAGTAATTAACAATAACTATAATAATATCAATAATAATAGTACTAATAAAGGTAATTAGCCATAAGCATAATAACAACAACAACATTATATCAACAAGAATAATTATAATTAGCAATGACAAAATTAATAATATTAATAATGATAATTAACAATAATAATAACAATACTAATAACATTAATAATAAGAATAATAAATAATAATGAATAATAGTAATAGGAAAAGTACTAATTTGTAATTAAAATGCTAACATATAATAATGGTAAATATATAAAGCCAAATTACTATTTAATAGTCTAAATAATTTATGTATTTAATAATGCAATAAATCATAAATCAACTTAACAAATAATAACAAAATAACCAATAAAACAAAATAAATACTTAAAAAAATAAAAATATAGTATTAATAAATAGGGATATTACATACACAACAGCTAAAGTATAGTGAGAGCACAAATATATGAATCAATATAATCATGGGTGTATCTCTAATACTATATATGTAAATCACAAGTCTAATAAATATTTCATTTAACCATCATGACATGCTAAAATCATCCAATATGAAAGTATGTATACTTAAACATGATATGCTAAAAATATAAAATAAAAATTAGAGATAGTTACCAAATCCAATTGAACTAATCTCCACTTTCAAACATGGTGGTCCTCCCACCAAAATTCCTTGACAGCGATGCATCAATTTAAGTATCCATTGAGCTCCAATTGCATCCACCATTAAGGCACCAAATCTCTCACGTCTTGTGAGAGCCCACATTTACATCAAAAGAAATAAGAAAGGATTTTGTACCTATATTTTTTTGGGTCCACGGGGATTAGTAGCATTTGAAACCCAAACATTCTTATTTACAAAATATGAAATATTTAATCTATCATAACAAAATTCTACAAGATTACCTTTGCGGTCACAATGTGTACATGTGTACACTCTAGCATACAAATGAGTGTGTTCATGGTGTGCATGTGGATTATGCTGTGGATGGTGTGCATGCATATGTTGAATATGTTTCTTTTGAAATATGGATTCCAATCTAAAATGATTAAAACACAATTGCTCAAATTTGAGCTTAAAAAATCAATCCTATTTTTTGAACAGGAATCTCATTTTTGTCAAAAGATGATACAATATTATTAACATGACAAGTATGAAAATCAAAATCATTTTCTTTTGAAAGAGAAAAAGAAACCTTTTCTTTTTCAACTAAAATAATCTTCTTTTATAAAGACATATTTTCATTTAAAATAATATCCTTTTCTCTAGAAATAAAAACAACCTGATTTTTCAAAGATTCATTTTCTTTTGAAATAATTTCAAATTTATTTTGAAAAGAATCTTTTTCTTTTAAAATGGAATCATTTTCTTTCTTCAACCGTTTGGTTTCAACCTTTAACAAATCATATTTTCAAGAAATGTTTGACAAAACATAGTAAGATCATCATATGACATATCATCATCTTCATCAAGCTCAGAATCAGAATTTACCTCAAGGGAGTCATCCCCTTTGACCATATTGAAATCACCTAGAGGGGGAGTGAATAGGTAATAATGCTAATCAATGCACAAATTAAAAATGTTATGATGCAACGATCACTCGAAACAAGACTAGAAGCCGAATACCCCGTGAAGGGCTCTGAACTCCTTCCTCGTGATTCCTCTAAATAAGAGTTTGAGGTACGCAATGCAATCTTGTTGTATGAGTATTGATCGACAATATAGCAATGAATATAAAGCAAGTAAATGATACAAATAAACCAATCGCAAATACAGAGATTTGTTTCGAGGTTCGAGCACCCAGCTCTACGTCCCCGCCTTCACCCAGAAGGATTTCCAACCACTATAACTTCCACAAAGGATTACAATCACAATGGAGTACAAACTCCTCAATCACACTCCTCTAGTCCAGAGGTAGTGGAGCCACAAATACAATGATATCTTGGTGATCAAAAGACCATAAACTCTCTTTTGAAAAACTCTTTCCCTTACAAAAACCCTAGAGAATAATGTGTAGGATTGAAGCTCAAGTTTTGTAAGTGAAAAAGAAAATAAAGTTGAAGAGAGTTTTGAATCAAAAACTTCAGTAAAAAGAGAGAATTTTGAGTACAAAAACTGAGAGTAAAATCTTCTTTTGAAAGACTTAAACTTGATTTCTTTTTGCAAGAGATTATTGTAATCACCTCAACCCTAATCATCCCTATTTATAGGACAAAGGTAGGGATTAAAGAGTAAACTGTTATAATGAGTAATTAGGAAATATTTGACCCAAAATCAGCCCTCAAATTCGTTTAGAGAAGAAAACCACGTTTTAAAACGTGTTTAATCAACTAGCTGTTAGGGCTGAAATCAAGCTCATGGTCGACCGGCCGGTCGGCCGGGTTTTCAAAAATTTTAGTCGTTGCCAGCCCACGGTCGACTGCCCGATCGACCGTAATAAACAGAAACATGGGTGCTTTCAGTCGGCCGAAGGTCGGTCGACCGAAATGGGGTCCGGTCGACCGCCCGGTCGACCAAGAAACGTGCACACATGCACGCACCCAAACGGTCAGAAGCGCGGTCGACGGCCGGTCGACCGCAATAGGCCAAAAATAGTCTTTTTGAGTATAGTTTTTAAGATCTTGAAAATTTTCAAAGTAGTTTTGATCAAGACTTGGTATACTATACAAAATAGTGTTTGTAAGTATTAAATATGTTTAAAATATTTTGTATATAGGAGAAATACCCTTAAAGTAAATCATGTGCAAAATCTTGTGTGTGGGGAATATTGAGCTTCAACACTATACACTATCCTTTAACAAACTAAAAATATAAAAACTAAAAAATGAAGTCTCTGAGCCGCGTTACACCAAGCTAGAGCCTTCTCTTCTATGAAAACGTCCTCTTACGCCATTTGCCTTTTAGCATCATAATTCCTTGCAATAGCTTAGAAAGGCCATCATAATAGTACTAACCTGAAACTCATTCTAAACAACTTATTAGTACCATATAGCTTCTATGTGTTTTGTTATCATCAAACTTAAACAAATGGAGAGTGTAACATTTTGGGCCAACAATCTCCCCCTTTTTGATGATGACAAAACATATAGGCTATAATACAAGATATAAAATGGAGGTAAAAACTCTCCCTCAAATAATGCTATATTAAACAAGTATAAAACAATTTATTATGAGAAAAATTTTGAATTTTTGAAAGTTTTTGAAAATCTTGCAAGCAACCATAAAACACATATTTTCTCCCCCTTTTTGTCATACATCAAAAAGGGATATATTAGCAAGAAAACTTCCTTATTCAATAACATAAACATTAAGTTCACCACATATAAAGAAAATCTATTATAGTCAAGTGATTTAGTGAAAATATCGGCAAGTTGCAAATTAGAAGAAACATAATCAATATCAATATCACCTTTCTCAAAATGATCTCTAAGAAAGTGATATCGAATCTCAATGTGCTTGGTCTTACTATGTTGATTTGCATTCTTAGTCATATGAATGGTACTAGTATTATCACTAAATATTTTTATATGGTCATAATGCAAATCATAATCAAGGAGAGTATGTTTCATCCAAAGGACTTGTGCACAACAAGCCCCCGCCGCAACATACTCCGCCTTGGCGGTTGAAAGGGCTACCGAATTTTGTTTCTTGAAAGACCATGAAACAAGACAATTACCAAGAAATTGACATGTTCCACTAGTACTCTTCCTATCCACTCTACAACCCGCATAGTCGGCATCCGAGAAACTCGTCATTGAGAAATCTCTGGTTTTTGGATATCATAGACCCATTCCAATAGTGCCCTTAATATAACGAATAATGCGTTTTACCGCAATTAAATGAGATTCTTTGGGACACGATTGGAATCTAGCACAAAGACACACACTAAACATAATATCTGGCTTACTAGCCGTTAAATACACAAGCTACCAATCATGCTTCTATATAATTTAATATCAACACACTTACCTTGGTCATCCTTATCAAGCTTGGTGGTAGTAGCCATGGGAGTGTTGTAAATTTTTGAGTCTTCAAGCCCAAATTTCTTGATGAGTTCCTTGGAGTACTTGGCTTGACATATGAATATCCCATCACGCATTTGTTTGATTTGGAGTCCAAGAAAATAGTTCAATTCACCCATTAATGACATCTCAAATTCACGTTGCATGCATTGTTCAAACTCCTTGCAAAGTAACTCATTAGTAGAACCAAAAATTATATCATCAACATATATTTGAACTATAAGAATGTCACTATCAATATGTTTAGTAAATAGTGTGTGTCTACTTTGCCTTTAACAAAATCATTTGAAAGAAGAAAACTAGAAAGCCTTTCATACCAAGCTCTTGGAGCTTATTTTAAACCATACAATACTTTATCAAGTTTGAAAACAAATTTGGATGTTCATGATCCACAAACCTGTAACGCCCCGATCCCGGTGGGTACGGAGACGTTACTGCAACGTACATACGCAGGTCAGAAATACCCTCACGTATATACGCTAAGCATCAGTACAGGCAAGAATCAGAGTACGAAAGCAAATGGTGCATTATACATTCCAACACATGAGTACAATTACAAAGTTATCACCAGAGGTGACAAATATTACAATAATATTACATCACCAACATGGCGCAAATGCGAGAATACAAAGGATGTACAAGTATGAACAGTACAAAAGGCGCTCACGAGTTTACAAAGGAAAACTCGAGAGGCACACAGGGGGCCTGGAAGGATAGAGCTTCAGATGGTCTGCTGGAGATCCACGCTACCGCTGCGCCACTATGACCAACAACTGGGGGAATCTACACGCTCCAAGCTCCATGACCTGGACATGAGAATCCAGGGGAGTCAGATAGAACTCCCCAGGCGAGTGGTGATACAAAAGCCAGATGGCGTGCTGAGATAAGTACAAGTGTATCGATAAAACCGAATCATAATCATGCATTAAAAACCGTGTCGTGAGCATAAGCATGTATAGGCAGGTAGATATATAACAAGTGATATCAAGCAGGAAGTACTCATGGTATGATAAGATAAGAATAGTAGACTGATGGAATGGAACATGGGTAATAAAACAGGATATGAGTAGCTAATATGATAATAATCATAAAACCGGAAATCCAATGTAAAACCCGATGGAAGCAAACTCGGCAAAGCATACAACGGATCCATGGCTGGCATCTTTTATTATTATTATTACTCGTCTTACCCTGATGTCTAGATATGTGAACTAGCGTCCCAGCACACATATATCCACATCTGAGTAAAGCAAGGTTGTTATGGAAACCAACGGGGGTATTAACGAACAATGCTTCAGTGGGTCCCGTGCATACCCGGGACCACGGCCCAGGATGTTCCGTTGCTTGGTGACGGAACCTACCGCAAGGCGATTCAGGAGGGTCTTATGGATGCCCTTATCAAGATGGTAGCAGGAAGGAGGGAGCCAGCTCTCCCCTCGGTCCCCTGGAGGCCCACAGGTCAGACCAGAAGTTTTAGTTGCACAACATGCCTAATACCACTGTAAACACGAACATGTATTGATAGCCGCAAGTTTCCCCCGACCCAATGTAAGTTGTCCAGTTTTATGGTTTATTAGCTAGGTATCAAATTTACGGGAATAGCAGGTACAAGACATGATCAGGAATTCAGGAGTACATGAGTAATATAAATTCAGGTCACTGTATATATAATACAGGATAACAAGTACAAGATTCAAGTCACTGCATGTAATGCAGGATAACAAGTGTAGTATTCCCGTAAATGAGATAATCACTGTTGGCCCAAGGTTACAATCACCCGTCTTTAGTGTGTTTTGATGATTACAAAACATATTAGTTATTTGTACTAATATTATTTGTTGTTTAAGTGTGTTTCAGGTTTTCTATCTTGCATAGGTGTTTTCTTCCCTAAAGGAAGGTGACTTGGACTCAAGATAACTCAAATTGGGCTCAAGATACAAAATTGAAGATCAAGTGGAGAAAGCCCCTCTTGAAGCCTTGAAGTCCTTAGAACTTTGTAAGAATAGAATGTTAACGTTTGAGTATATGATATTTGGCTCTAGGATACACACACACATTTTTCCATACAAAATTCTATGTTTTAAAAATGTTATTTCTAAGTTTTATGCCTAAGTTTATATATACAAATTGTTACAAATTGAATATCTTGTTTAAAACATGTGTATAGACTATTTTTGCATAATACTTAGTTATAAGTATCTCAAAATATTTTTTCACAAATTTTCCAACTCCAAATCCTGCCAGTTTTCCCTGTTTCATGTTGACCGGCCGACCGCCCGGTCGACCGGCGCCTGTGTCAGGACGTGCACGTTTGTGCACGTCTGTCGGTCGACCGGGCCGGTCGACCGACTGTAAGCAGGCCACTCTCGGTTTGTTTCGGTCGACCGCCCGGTCGACTGCACTAAGGAAACTGTGTTTCCTTTGAGGAGACGGTCGACCGGAGCCCAACGGCTCTTTGCCAGCAAGGCGATGGTCGACCGGACCGGTCGACTGCCAAGCCTGCTGCAGCCTAACGGCTCTTTCCTCTTTGGGCAAGTCTGAAAATCTGTTTTTTCTGTCTTCTTTATCAGAGTTTTAGAGAGTTGTTGGGGGCCTTTTGCAGGTCAAATTAGGTGTAAAGAAAAGAGTTTTAACCTATTCTCTCCTTATAAATAGAGGGCAATAGGTCCTTGTTATTTACTTAGAAAAAATCCTCAAGTTTTCATTGTTTTCAAGAGAAAGAGAAAAATTGTTTTAAAGCTTTCATTTCCAACTCTTTTAAAGTTTGTTTTTCAGTTGTGTTTGATTGCTAATATCACTCTACAACTGAAGTTTTCTCACCACACTTCATAGAGCCAAAAGTCCTTTACTCATACTATAGAGAAGTTGTAAAAAGAGTGAGAGTGTTGTAAAAGAGTTTGAGAAAGAGTTTTGTGATCTTGAGGAGATCACTATTGTTCTTGTGATCCTTGTTCTTGTGGAGACAACTCCTAGGTGGAGTTCTTTGTAAGTTGTGAAGCTAAGGGCTTGGGGTCTTCGGTAGACCAAACTTGTAAGGCATCCTCGGTGGATAGTGGAAACCCTTCACGGAGGTGAAGGCGGGGACTAGAGCGGTGGCTCGAACCTCGAAACAAATCATTTGTGTTTGCGATTGCCTTGCGTCATCTTGCTTTACATTTCTCTTGCTTTATATTGTCTTCAATTATTTGCTTGAGAACTAACCTTTTCTTTGTGCAATCTTCTCTTGTTTGTTTTACTTGTGTTGTTGATTGTGTGTATTTCATCATAGCATTTCATTCTTTACTTGTTCGATCATATCTCATACAACACGGTTGCATTGCGCACCTCTAACCCATTTTAAGGGGAATTGGGAGGAAGGAGTTCAGAACCTCTCACGGGGTATTCGGCTCTTAGTCGTGTTTTGAGAGATCGTTGCATCACTCATTCTATTAAGTTTAAAAAGATCATTAGATTAGCAATTACACCTATTCACCCCCCCTCTAGGTGTATTTCAATTGGTATCAGAGCTTGGTTACTAGGCTATTGGCTTAACAACCCTAGAAAGATCCTAATATTGCTAATCATTTCATTCATTCTCACTTAGTAAAGATGGCCGATGGTATTAAGACACCCCCTAAGTTTAATGGACTTAACTTTCCCATAGGGAAGGTTAAGATGACCGTTTTCTTGCAATCTCTAGGTAGTCGAGTTGCAAAGGCCGTGACCAAACCCTTTAGTGCACCCCCCGGTGATGAATCCACTTGGTCCGAAATAGAGACCAAAGAATTTGATGCCAATGCTAGGGCTCACTATGCACTACTTCAAGCCCTTAATGATGATGACATAGCTAGAGTTATTCATTGCAAGTCCGCATATGAAATTTGGACACATTTACTAGTTACACATGAAGGGACCTCACAAGTGAAGAGGGCTAAGATTGACCTTCTTCGGTCCCAATATGAAAATTTTTGCATGCAAGAAAATGAAACCATAGATGATATGGTTACAAGATTTACAAAGATTACTAATGAACTTTCTTCTCTAGGTGATGCTATTGATAACGATCAAAGAGTAAGAAAGATCATCCGGGCTCTTCCTCCTTCATGGGAAGTAAAAGCAACAACCTTGAAGGAACTCAATGACAAGGAGGAGATGGAGCTAATTGGTCTCATTGGGAACCTCAAAACCCATGAGATGGAGAGGAAAGTGAGGGAGGACATGGCTCCTTCCAAGAAGAAGACTATAGCCTTCAAAAGCCAATCCACACACTCCGACGAAGACAATGAAGAAGAAGATGACGAAGAGCTCTCACTTCTTGTGAAGAACGTCCGGAGGATGTATAACAAGGCTAAATTTCAAGGAAGGAAGAGATGGCAAGGAGGCAAAGAAGAAAGAAAGATCATTTGCTTTAATTGCCAAAGACCGGGACACATAGTGGCGGAGTGTCCGGATAAAGTGAAGCCCTCCACCTCAAAGAAGCCTCACAAGAAGAAGGCAATGAAAGCTACATGGGATTCCGAGAGCGAATCCGAGGAGGAGATTGATACCGCCAACATGTGCTTCATGGCAAATGAAAGCACAAGCAAGGTAACCTCTTCCACTTCTCCTAATGATGAACTTTCTATGGATGAGTTAGGAGAAGCTTTTGTAGAATTATCTCATAATTATGACTTCTTAAAGAAAAAGTATTTAAAAATAAAAAAGAAAATGAATCTCTTAGTCTTCAAGTTGTAAATCTTTCTAAAGAAAATAATGACTTGCATTCTACTTTGGTTTCCACTAAAAATGAATTTGATAAATATAAGACTTCTTGTAAAGGCAAGTCCCCATTTGTTGATGCTAATGAGATTACCATGCTTAAGGAAAGAATAGATTCTTTAGGTATTGTTTTGAAAAAGTGTAGTGAGTTTGATAAAAAAAGATTGAGGCTATATTCCCCAAGAAACAAGCCTCTAAGAAAAATGTTCATAATGCTCATGCTCATGTTCATACCACACAACCTTTACATCGTGGCAAACCCCAAAGCATGCTCACACTTCACACACTCATCATGCATTCATGTATGAAAGAGTGTTCTCATGTTCACATTGTGGGCGGAAAGGACACTTAGCCAATTTTTGCTATGATAGACTAAGTGCATCTTTTCATAATGTTTGGGTTCGAAACACTAACTTTCAAGGACCCAAGAAAGTTTGGGTACCAAAGTCAACAACTTTGTTAAATGATATAGGTACCTTCCAAAGCCCAACGACGTAGAGGATTGTGGTATCTTGATAGTGGTTGCTCAAGGCACATGACTTGGGATATCAACAACTTTGCAACCCTATCAAGATACCATGAAGGTGGCACCATCACCTTCGGAGATGACGCCAAGGGTAAAATCATCGGTATTGGTAATGTAAAACTTGGCACATCCCCTTTAATTGAAAATGTAGTTTTAGTTGACGGCCTCAAGCATAATCTCTTGAGTGTTAGTCAATTATGTGATAAAGGTTTTGATGTAGTTTTTGATAATGTTGTTTGTAAAGTAATTGATAGAATTTCTAATGCTTGTGTGTTTTCCGGTTTTCGTGAAAGTAATGTTTATATGATAGATATGTTAAATATGTCTTGTAATATAACATGTTTAAAAGCCCTCGATGACGACTCTTGGTTGTGGCATAGAAGATTAGGCCACATTTCTTTTGACCACATATCTAGGCTTAACACAAAGGAAATGGTGAAAGGTATTCCTTATTTGAATTTTGAAAAAGACCGAGTTTGTGACGCATGTCAATTTGGGAAACAAACTAAGTCTTCTTTCAAGTCAATTAAGGATATCATGACATCACGTCCTTTGGAGTTAATCCACATGGATTTATTTGGCCCTACTCAAACCAAAAGTCTAAGTGGGAATAGATTTGCATTTGTTTTAGTTGATGATTTTTCACGTTTCACTTGGGTTTTCTTTCTTGAGCATAAAAATCAAGCATTTTCGTATTTCCAAACTTTTAAGAAAAGAGTTGAAAAAGAAAAAGATGTTTCGATTTTAAGAATAAGAAGTGATAGAGGAGGTGAATTCATTAACCAACCCTTTACCACTTTTTGTGAAGAACATGGAATAAAGCATGAACTATCTTGTCCTAGAACTCCACAACAAAATGGAGTAGTTGAACGGAAAAATCGAACTTTGCAAGAGATGGCTAGGACAATGCTTAGTGAATATGGTCTACCACATTATTTGTGGGCCGAGGCCGTTAATACATCATGCTATATATCAAATCGTGTTTTCTTGTGTAAAAATACTACAAATACCTCTTTTGAAATGTACTTTTCTAGAAAACCAAATGTTTCATATTTCAAGGTTTTTGGATGCAAATGTTTTGTTTTAAATACAAAAGATAATTTAGGAAATTTGATCCTAAATCTTATGAGGCTATATTTGTGGGTTATTCTAGTACTAGTAAGGCTTATAGAGTCTTCAATAGGTCATCATTGACTATTGAGGAATCTATACATGTTAAGTTTGAGGAATCTAACTTGTTTGTTAAGAATGTTGTAGAAATAGATGCTTTGCATGAAGGCTTGGAGAAAGTGACCTTGGAGGATACACCTACTATGGGAGACAAGCCAAAGGATGATGAAGGAAGTGAAGCTAAAATACAAGAGGCTCAAGGAAATGAAGATCAAACAAATGGAGAAGAGCCCACTCAACAACTTCCAAAGGATTGGAGATACAATCCACATCATCCCAAGGACCTCGTCATAGGTGATGTATCAAAAGGGGTAACAACTCGCTCTAAATTTCATGACTATTGTGGACATTATGCATTTATTTCTCATGTTGAACCCAAGAACGTCCTCGAAGCCGAGGCCGATTCATATTGGTTGCTAGCTATGCAAGAGGAACTCAATCAATTTGAGCGCAACCAAGTTTGGCACCTTGTTCCTAGGCCCCACGATAGACCAACAATTGGTACTAAGTGGATCTTTAAGAACAAGTTGGATGAATCGGGTAACGTTGTTAGGAATAAAGCTAGGTTAGTTGCCCAAGGTTACACTCAAAATCGAAGGAATCGATTTTGAAGAAACCTTTGCACCCGTAGCACGGCTTGAAGCCATACGGATGACACTAGCATTTGCCTCATATAAAGATTTTAAATTGTTTTAAATGGATGTTAAAAGTGCTTTTCTAAATGGTTTTATTGAAGAGGAAGTGTATGTTGAACAACCCCCCGGGTTTGTTGATCCTACACATCCGGATTTTGTTTTTAAATTAGATAAAGCTCTTTATGGTTTAAAACAAGCCCCTAGGGCTTAGTATGAAAGGCTTTCTTCATTTTTGATTTCAAATGGTTTTAAGAAAGGTAAAATTGACACAACCTTGTTTACAAAACATGTAGAAAATAATATTCTTATTGTGCAAATTTATGTAGATGATATTATTTTTGGTTCTACTAATGAATCTCTTTGCCAAGCTTTTGAGTCATGCATGAAGGATGAATTCGAAATGTCTATGATGGGGGAACTCAACTATTTCCTTGGACTCCAAATCAAGCAAAGGAAGGATGGGATCTTCATCAATCAAGCCAAGTACACAAAGGAACTAATCAAGAGGTTCGGGCTTGAAGAATCTAAAGTAAGCAAAACTCCCATGGCGACAACTACCAAGCTTGACAAGGATGAACAAGGTAAAAGTGTAGACATTAAATTATATCGTAGCATGATAGGTAGCTTGCTTTATTTGACGGCCAGTAGGCCGGATATTATGTTTTCCGTTTGTCTTTGTGCACGTTTTCAATCTTGTCCTAAAGAATCTCACATAATTGCGGTTAAACGCATAATTAGATACCTAAAGGGCACTATTGAAAGGGGTTTGTGGTATCCGAAAACCGGCCAATTTTCAATGACGAGCTTTTCGGATGCCGACTATGCGGGTTGTAGGGTAGATAGGAAGAGCACAAGTGGAACATGTCAATTCTTAGGTAATTGTCTTGTATCTTGGTCTTCCAAAAAGCAAAATTCGGTAGCCCTTTTAACCGCCGAGGCGGAGTATGTTGCAGCCGGAGCTTGTTGTGCACAAGTTCTTTGGATGAAACAAACTCTCCTTGACTATGATTTACACTTTGATCATGTTAAAATATTTTGTGATAATACTAGTACTATTCACATGACAAAGAATGCAAATCAACATAGTAAAACCAAACACATTGACATTAGGTATCACTTTCTTAGAGATCATTATGAGAAAGGTGATATTGATATTGATTATGTTTCTACCGATTTTCAACTTGCCGATATTTTTACTAAACCTCTAGATTATGCTAGATTTTCATTTATTTGTGGTGAGTTGAATGTTTGCGTGATAGATTCTTAAAAATATTTCTATTTTGGTGTTTTGTTTGTTTTGATTTTAACCCTTTTTGATGTATGACAAAAAGGGGGAGATTAAGAAATAAGTTTGCTTATAGTTTGAGTTTTGTTTATTTACTTGAGTTTTGGGAGAAAAAGATTAAAACTATAAGTTTAAGAGAAAAAGTATAAGTTTAATTGGTATATAAGATTAAGTTTGATTTCAATTGGTATTTAAGTTTTTGACAAAAAATATTGTGTTTTCAATGCTTCATGTATCTCACTCATAGTTATTTTTTTTACATAGCATTGTTTGAGGGGGAGCTTTCCAAGCTCTTCTTCCTTATTTGTTTAAATAACTTATATGTTTTGTCATCATCAAAAGGGGGAGATTGTTGGCCCAAGGTTACAATCACCCGTCTTTAGTGTGTTTTGATGATTACAAAACATATTAGTTATTTGTACTAATATTATTTGTTGTTTAAGTGTGTTTCAGGTTTTCTATTTTGCATAGGTGTTTTCTTCCCTAAAGGAAGGTGACTTGGACTCAAGATAACTCAAATTGGGCTCAAGATGCAAAATTGAAGATCAAGTGGAGAAAGCCCCTCTTGAAGCCTTGAAGTCCTTAGAACTTTGTAAGAATAGAATGTTAACGTTTGAGTATATGATATTGGCTCTAGGATACACACACACACATTTATCCTTACAAAATTCTATGTTTTAAAAATGTTGTTTCTAAGTTTTATGCCTAAGTTTATATATACAAAATTGTTACAATTGAATATCTTGTTTAAAACATGTGTATAGACTATTTTTGCATAATACTTAGTTATAAGTATCTCAAAATATGTTTTCACAAAATTTTCCAACTCCAAATCCTGCCAGTTTTCCCTGTTTCAGGTTGACCGGCCGACCGCCCGGTCGACCGGCGCCTGTGTCAGGACGTGCACGTTTGTGCACGTCTGTCGGTCGACCGGCCCGGTCGACCGACTGTAAGCAGGCCACTCTCGGTTTGTTTCGGTCGACCGCCCGGTCGACCGCACTAAGGAAACTGTGTTTCCTTTGAGGAGACGGTCGACCGGACAGTCGACCGGAGCCCAACGGCTCTTTGCCAACAAGGCGACGGTCGACCGGACCGGTCGACCGCCATGCCTGCTGCAGCCTAACGGCTCTTTCCTCTTTGGGCAAGTCTGAAAATCTGTTTTTTCTGTCTTCTTTATCAGAGTTTTAGAGAGTTGTTGGGGGCCTTTTGCAGGTCAAATTAGGTGTAAAGAAAAGAGTTTTAACCTACTCTCTCCTTATAAATAGAGGGCAATAGGTCCTTGTTATTTACTTAGAAAAATCCTCAAGTTTTCATTGTTTTCAAGAGAAAGAGAAAAATTGTTTTAAAGCTTTCATTTCCAACTCTTTTAAAGTTTTTTTTCAGTTGTGTTTGATTGCTAATATCACTCTACAACTGAAGTTTTCTCACCACACTTCATAGAGCCAAAAGTCCTTTACTCATACTATAGAGAAGTTGTAAAAAGAGTGAGAGTGTTGTAAAAGAGTTTGAGAAAGAGTTTTGTGATCTTGAGGAGATCACTATTGTTCTTGTGATCCTTGTTCTTGTGGAGACAACTCCTAGGTGGAGTTCTTTGTAAGTTGTGAAGCTAAGGGCTTGGGGTCTTCGGTAGACCAAACTTGTAAGGCATCCTCGGTGGATAGTGGAAACCCTTCACGGAGGTGAAGGCGGGGACTAGAGCGGTGGCTCGAACCTCGAAACAAATCATTTGTGTTTGCGATTGCCTTGCGTCATCTTGCTTTACATTTCTCTTGCTTTATATTGTCTTCAATTATTTGCTTGAGAACTAACCTTTTCTTTGTGCAATCTTCTCTTATTTGTTTTACTTGTGTTGTTGATTGTGTGTATTTCATCATAGCATTTCATTCTTTACTTGTTCGATCATATCTCATACAACACGGTTGCATTGCGCACCTCTAACCCATTTTAAGGGGAATTGGGAGGAAGGAGTTCAGAACCTCTCACGGGGTATTCGGCTCTTAGTCGTGTTTGAGAGATCGTTGCATCACTCATTCTATTAAGTTTAAAAAGATCATTAGATTAGCAATTACACCTATTCACCCCCTCTAGGTGTATTTCAATCACAGGTCAAGTATATCATGTCGGGTGTCAAGTGATAGCATGACAGGAGGATGATATTTGGCAGGTGACCAATCAAGTCAAGAGATTGATATTAGTCCGGTGGCAAGTCATATCATAACAAGGGGCCTTGCCAAGAAGTAGCATGTTTGGTGTCAGGTGATAAACACCTCAGTTGTCAGGTGATACAAACAGGTATTAAATAGTAGCATGTAGCAATGGCATGTCAAGTGTTAACATATCAGGTAAATACATGGCATGTGATAGAGTAGTAGCTGAGCACAACCAAGCGGAGCTGAGCAAGCTGGAGGCACAGATAGCAAACAGTATTTAACACTGGAGCGTCTGGCAAGGTTACGGGACAACTCGGCTTAAGGTGCGAGTAGAAAATCCGGCAGCCTCTCGCCTAGACGAATCTAGTGGTAAAGTGCTGAGTGCTGATCATGATAACAGGCGGAGCTGAAGAACCTGACGGTCCCAATCATCTCTCTTTCAAGATAGTGAGAGACCGGAGGCTGAAGGACGGAGAGACTTGTCGGTCCCAATCACTTCCCTTTCGAGATCGTGAGAGACCGGAGGCTGAAGGGTCCGGAAGTCAAGTACGCTCGGGGTTTAAGCGCACTCTCGGTGGCTACTAGTCATCCCAGGAGTGGGCAGAAACCCAGAGTCCAATGACCATGAAGGGTCGGCCACGCATGGTATAAAGCAGTAAAATACAACACAGGCATGGTATATGTACAAGAATTAAACTACCCTAATACAAGCATTCGTCACAAAGCAATACATGTCCAGTCATTGGCACTCGGCCATACACTAATACAGGGACTCAGCCCAATACATAAAACATGAAAACATGGAATAAAACACATGTCGACCCGACAAAGCAGGGAAACCCAAATGATGGCTAGAGTGAGGACACTCGCCTAAATCTCGGAAGAACCGAAAACTCTGAAATCCATGGAACTCGCGTACGCGCCATAAATATAATAAGTGAAGAGGAGAGAGAAAGAGTTAGAGAGAGAAAGAGAAAGGAAAGCTAGAGAGAGAAGTATATGGAAGGAGAGAGTGCACAGGGAGATGCGGGTTTTGAGAGTGAGACGCGGGAGTCGCAGACGCGGGAGTCACAGACGCGGGAATCGCGTCGCAAAGGTGCCACAAACGCGGGGTTCGAGACCCGCGTTCAAGTCAGGACACGAGAAGAACGCGGACGCGGTCATGGGTTCTACGTCGCGTTAGCATGAGAAGAACACAGACGCGGGCATTAGCTCCGCGTCGTGCAGACATGAAAGGGACACAGACGCGGGCATGGACTCCGCGTTGCGTCGGTACAAGAACGCGAAGGCCGCGTTTAAACAGATGCCAAGAACGCGAAGATCCGCGTTAAGGCGTTGCCTGGACGCGGGGGTGAGATCCGTGTCAGCAATATACAGAGAGGAGGAGGGGAGAGAGAAAGGGAAAGGTGCTTGCTTTGGTGGTGGTGTTATTTGGTGGAGGAGTTGGATTTTAATGGAGTAATGAAAAAGAAGGTGAAGGAGGTGATGTTTGGAGGTTGAAGTAGTCGAGATGGAGGTGGTGTTGTGATGGTGAAAGTGATGGTGGAAGTTAAGATGGTGGTGAAAAATAGTAGAGGTGATGGTGATGTTAGTTGTTTGTCGTTGTAATCGTCACCGTAATGATTACCGGAATAATCGCGAACGATTACCGGAATAATCATCGGAGATATTACCGACGAAGAAGAGCTCGGCCCCAATCCAAAGGGGTGGCCGGCTCTTGATGTGTGATGGGGTGGTGGTTTTGTGAGGGTTTTGATGGTGGTGGTATTTTGGAGAAGGTAAAGGAGAAGGTGAAGGCTTTGGTGGAGTTGTTGAAGTTGTGGTGCTTTAAATGGAGATGGAGGAGGAAGAAGATGAAGGTAGGAAGTTGGAGAAGTTGTAGTAGTTGTTGTTGTGGTGGAGATGAAGGAGGAGTTTGTGGTGGTTAAGGTGTTGGTGAAGAGAAAATAAAGTTGAAAGGAGAAGGAAAGGTTATATAGGATTTGGAATTGTGAAGGAGATGTAAAAATGTTTTAGGGAGGGGTTTTTTTTGTAAAAATGGAGAGGTAAGGTGGCTCTTTGGCGGCCATGGTGATGGAGAGGAGTTGGATATTTTGAGAAGATATTTTTGGAGGAAAGGAGATATTTTTGGAGGAAGAATGTAGAAGATAATGGAAGAATGGAGAAGTTTGGAGAATTTGTTGGAAGGAAAAGGAAGAAAAGAAAAAAAAAGGAAAAGAAAATGAAAAGAGGAAGATATTTTCTTGAAGGAAAAAGTGAAAATAATTAGAGTAGCGGATTCCCGGGATTCGGTTGCGGATGCGGAAAACTTTCGGAAAAATACCGAAATCGTCCGAAAATCAGTATCTCGGAACGACCCGCAAAAATTCTCAAAAGTCAAGAATATTATTATAAGATTCATGGTGAAATCCATTTCAAGAATTCTTTATAGTTTTTAAATTAAAAATCTTAGAATCGGCCACCAATATCGGTCGACACCCAATCTGGCAGAAATCTGATAAATTCTGAAAATTCTCAAAAATGAATTAAGATAGTAAATATTATTCTAAGCAAATATGGGAAAGCGGTTTCTCAAAATTTGACTCCATTTGTAAATTAAAAATCTAGGAATCGGTCAGCGGTGCTGGTCGACACTGGTTTTGAAGATTTTCCATTTAATTCAGGAAAATTCCAGAAAATCATAAAAAATCTAAAATATTGGAAAACGATGTTTAAAACTAAAATCGGTCAAATCTAAATACCTGAAAGACCAATCGAGTAATACCTAGAATCGGGTCCTCGGTTCAATCTAGGGCTGACTCCGAGTCCGTAAATCCGGATCCAAGACAAAACGATCATATAAGAATTCATAATACAAAATAAATATAGGATGTAAATCGAAAAATACGATCGAAAAATCTGAATACGCAACTAAGTACGTATTCCGGGAGCGGGGGTTTACATTCCATCCACCTTACAAAAATTGCGTCCTCGCAATTTCGATAAGGGGTAAAATGAACACAAGGGGACATGGGTGGAATTTATACCATTCAAGATATGAAGTACTATAGGTAGGGCTCTCAAGTTGACGAAACAGTAATCAGAATATAGATATCTTCTACACCTCTGGCTGTATAAGTTTTTGAACGGTACCAAATAATACTGATCTGATGTCGTTGCTTTGCAATAGAATTCCTGTTGTACTGCATACTAATAGCCCTCCGAGAATAAGCCAGAATACTGAAGATAAAGGAAACCCTGATAGTCCTGAGCATAATAAAGAAGACCGATAATTGAGAATTCCGAATACCAGGCATCAATCACTCTGAAAGATATAGCCGAGAATGTAGAATATCCGTAGAGAATTCCGACTATTGACTTCTGAAAGATAACCCGATTAGGATCAATCCTGAGGATACCCGAACTTCAAAGAGTTGGCCAAAGAGATCATATAATCGCTTCATTCAGAACCAGCTGCTACTTCTCTAGTATATTCATATCTTAAGTTGGTATAAAGGCTTCGAAAAACCAAAACAGGGGAAAGATGGAAGGGATTAGGAATCAAAGGAAAGATGATCAAGAATAGATAACTCTGTACTTGTAGTTGGATTGTATAACCAGGACTCATGCATTCCAGCTGCAAATTTCTTTACCATTAATTTGCAGTCTGGACGCACTGAGGATGTGAGAACCTAGGTTCTGATACCATCCTGTAACGCCCTGATCCCGGCGGGTACGGAGACGTTACTGCAACGTATATATGCAGGTCAGAAATACCCTCACGTATATACGCTAAGCATCAGTACAGGCAAGAATCAGAGTACGGAAGCAAATGGTGCATTATACATTCCAACACATGAGTACAATTACAAAGTTATCACCAGAGGTGACAAATATTACAATAATGTTACATCACCAACATGGCGCAAATGCGAGAATACAAAGGATGTACAAGTATGAACAGTACAAAAGGCACTTACGAGTTTACAAAAGGAAAACTCGAGAGGCACACAGGGGGCCTGGAAGGATAGAGCTTCAGATGGTCTGCTGGAGATCCACGCTACCGCTGCGCCACTATGACCAACAACTGGGGGAATCTACACGCTCCAAGCTCCATGACCTGGACATGAGAATCCAGGGGAGTCAGATAGAACTCCCCAGGCGAGTGGTGATACAAAAGCCAGATGGGGTGCTGAGATAAGTACAAGTGTATCGATAAAATCGAATCATAATCATGCATTGAAAACCGTGTCGTGAGCATAAGCATGTATAGGCAGGTAGATATATAACAAGTGATATCAAGCAGGAAGTACTCATGGTATGATAAGATAAGAACAGTAGACTGATGGAATGGAACATGGGTAATAAAACAGGATATGAGTAGCTAATATGATAATAATCATAAAACTGGAAATCCAATGTAAAACCCGATGGAAGCAAACTCGGCAAAGTATACAACGGATCCATGGCTGGCATCTTTTTTATTATTATTACTCATCTTACCCTGATGTCTAGATATGTGAACTAGCGTCCCAGCACACATATATCCAAATCTGAGTAAAGCAAGGCTGTTATGGAAACCAACGGGGGTATCAACGAACAACGCTTACAGTGGGTCCCATGCATACCCGGGACCACGGCCAGGATGTTCCGTTGCTTGGTGACGGAACCTACCGCAAGGCGATTCAGGAGGGTCTTATGGATGCCCTTATCAAGATGGTACCAGGAAGGAGGGAGCCAGCTCTCCCCTCGGTCCCCTGGAGGCCCACAGGTCAGACCGGAAGTTTTAGTTGCACAACATGCCTAATACCACTGTAAACACGAACATGTATTGATAGCCGCAAGTTTCCCCCGACCCAATGTAAGTTGTCCAGTTTTATGGTTTATTAGGTAGGTATCAAATTTACGGGAATAGCAGGTACAAGACATGATCAGGAATTCAGGAGTATATGAGTACTATAATTCAGGTCACTGTATATATATACAAGATAACAAGTACAAGATTCAAGTCACTGCATGTAATGCAGGATAACAAGTGTAGTATTCCCGTAAATGAGATAATCACAGGTCAAGTATATCATGCCGGGTGTCAAGTGATAGCATGACAGGAGGATGATATTTGGCAGGTGACCAATCAAGTCAAGAGATTGATATTAGTCTGGTGGCAAGTCATGTCATAACAAGGGGACTTGCCAAGAAGTAGCATGCTTGGTATCAGGTGATAACACCTCAGTTGTCAGGTGATACAAACAGGTATTAAATAGTAGCATGTAATAATGGCATGTCAAGTGTTAACATATCAGGTAAATACATGGCATGTGATAGAGTAGTAGCTGAGCACAACCAAGCGGAGCTGAGCAAGCTGGAGGCACAGATAGCAAACAGTATTTAACACTGGAGCGTCTGGCAAGGTTACCGGGACAACTCGGCTTAAGGTGCGAGTAGAAAATCCGGCAGCCTCTCGCCTAGACGAATCTAGTGGTAAAGTGCTGAGTGCTGATCATGATAACTAGGTGGAGCTGAAGAACCTGACGGTCCCAATCACCTCTCTTTCAAGATAGTGAGAGACCGGAGGCTGAAGGACGGAGAGACCTGTCGGTCCCAATCACTTCCCTTTCGAGATCGTGAGAGACCGGAGGCTGAAGGGTCCGGAAGTCAAGTACGCTCGGGGTTTAAGCGCACTCTCGGTGGCTACTAGCCATCCCAGGAGTGGGCAGAAACCCAGAGTCCAATGACCATGAAAGGTCGGCCACGCATGGTATAAAGCAGTAAAATACAACACAGGCATGGTATATGTACAAGAATAAACTACCCTAATACAAGCATTCATCACAAAGCAATACATGTCCAGTCATTGGCACTCGGCCATACACAAATACAGGGACTCATCCTATACATAATACATGAAAACATGGAATAAAATACATGTCGACCCGACAAAGCAGGAAAACCCAAATGGAGGCGAGAGTGAGGACACTCGCCTAAATCTCCGGAAGAACCGAAAACTCTGAAATCCATGGAACTCGCGTACGCGCCATAAATATAATAAGTGAAGAGGAGAGAGAAAGAGTTAGAGAGAGAAAGAGAGAGGAAACTAGAGAGAGAAGTATATGAAAGGAGAGAGTGCACAGGGAGACGCGGGTTTTGAGAGTGAGACGCGGGAGTCGCAGACGCGGGAGTCACAGACGCGGGAATCGCGTCGCAAAGGTGCCACAAACGCGGGGTTCGAGACCCGCGTTCAAGTCAGGACACGAGAAGAACGCGGATGCGGTCATGGGTTCCACGTCGCGTTAGCATGAGAAGAACACAGACGCGTGCATTAGCTCCGCGTCGTGCAGACATGAAAGGGACACAGACGCGGGCATGGACTCCGCGTTGCGTCGGTACAAGAACGCGAAGGCCGCGTTTAAACAGATGCCAAGAACGCGAAGATCCACGTTAAGGCGTTGCCTGGACGCGGGGGTGAGATCCGTGTCAGCAATATACAGAGAGGAGGAGGGAGAGAGAAAGGGAAAGGTGCTTGCTTTGGTGGTGGTGTTATTTGGTGGAGGAGTTAGATTTTGATGGAGTAATGAAAAAGAAGGTGAAGGAGGTGATGTTTGGAGGTTGAAGTAGTGGAGATGGAGGTGGTGTTATGATGGTGAAAGTGATGGTGGAAGTGAAGATGGTGGTGGAAAATAGTAGAGGTGATGGTGATGTTAGTTGTTTGTCGTTGTAATCGTCACCGTAATGATTACCGGAATAATCGCGAACGATTACCGGAATAATCATCGGAGATATTACCGATGAAGAAGAGCTCGGCCCCAATCCAACGGAGGTGGCTGGCTCTTGATGTGGTGATGGGGTGGTGGTTTTGTGGAGGGTTTTGATGGTGGTGGTATTTTTGGAGAAGGTAAAGGAGAAGGTGAAGGCTTTGGTGGAGTTGTTGAAGTTGTGGTGCTTTAAATGGAGATGGAGGAGGAAGAAGATGAAGGTAGGAAGTTGGAGAAGTTGTAGTAGTTGTTGTTGTGGTGGAGATGAAGGAGGAGTTGGTGGTGGTTAAGGTGTTGGTGAAGAGAAAATGAAGTTGAAAGGAGAAGGAAAGGTTTATATAGGATTTGGAATGTGAAGGAGATGTAAAAATGTTTTAGGGAGGGGGTTTTTTGTAAAATGGAGAGGTGAGGTGGCTCTTTGGCCGGCCATGGTGATGGGAGAGGAGTTGGATATTTTGAGAAGATATTTTTGGAGGAAAGGAGATATTTTGGAGGAAGAATGTAGAAGATAATGGAAGAATGGAGAAGTTTGGAGAATTTGGTGGAAGGAAAAGGAAGGAAAGAAAAAGAAAAAGGAAAAGAAAATGAAAAGAGGAAGATATTTCTTGATGGAAAAAGTAAAAATAATTAGAGTAGCGGATTCCCGGGATTCGGTTGCGGATGCGGAAAACTTTCGGAAAAATACCGAAATCGTCCGAAATCAAGTATCTCGGAACGACCCGTAAAAATTCTCAAAAATCAAGAATATTATTAAAAGAATCATGGTGAAATCCATTTCAAGAAATTCTTTATAGTTTTAAATTAAAAATCCTAGAATCGGCCGCCAATATCGGTCGACACCCAATCTGGCAGAAATCTGATAAATTTGAAAATTCTCATAAATGAATTAAGATAGTAAATATTATTCTAAGCAAATATGAGAAAGCAGTTTCTCAAAATTTGACTCCATTTGTAAATTAAAATCCAGGAATCGGTCAGCGGTGCTGGTCGACACTGTTTTGAAGATTTTCCATTTTAATTCAGGAAAATTCCAGAAAATCATAGAAATCTAAAATATTGGAAAACGATGTTTAAACTAAAATCGGTCAAATCTAAATACCAGAAAGACCAAATCGATTAAACCCTAGAATCGGGTCCTCGGTTCAATCTAGGGCTGACTACGAGTCCGTAAATCCGGATCCAAGACAAAACGATCATATAAAGAATTCATAATACAAAATAAATATAGGAAGTAAATCAAAAAATACGATCGAAAAATCTGAATACGCAACTAAGTACGTATTCCGGGTGCGGGGTGTTACAAAACCGAGAGATTGTTCAACATAAACTTCCTCATTAATGAAACCATTTAAAAATGCACTTTTTACATCTATTTGAAAAAGTTTAAAATTTTTAAAAGATGCATAAGCTAGTGTGATCCGTATGGCTTCAAGCCGTGCTACAGGTGCAAAGGTCTCCTCAAAGTCGATTCCTTCAACTTGAGTGTAACCTTGGGCCACTAACCTAGCCTTATTCATAATAACATTTCCTGACTCATCCAACTTGTTCCTAAATATCCACTTAGTACAAATTTTTGGTCTATCGTGGGGTCTAGGAACAAGGTGCCAAACTTGGTTGCGCTCAAATTGATTGAGCTCTTCTTGCATAGCTAGCAACCAATATGAGTCACCCTCGGCTTCGAGGATGTTTTTGGGTTCAAAATGAGATATCAATGCAAAATTACCACGCAATTCATGGAGTTTGGAGCGAGTAGTTACCCCTTTTGATACATCACCTATGATGAGATCTTTGGGATGATTTGTAGCGTATCTCCAATCTTTAGGAAGTGGTTGAGAGTTTTCCACTTCATCCTTTTGAACTTCACCAATGGGTTCTTGCTTTTCTTCTTGATGGGTGAGTCCTTCAAGGATATTTTCTCCATGTCCTCACCTAATGAGTCAATCTCTACAATATTCTCAACAATAGCATTAGATTCTTCAAATTTAACATGCATAGATTCTTCAATAGTATGAGATGATTTATTGAATACTTTATATGCTTTGCTAGTACTAGAATATCCAACAAAGATTGCTTCATAGGCCTTAGCATCAAATTTACCCAAATTATCTTTAGTATTCAAAACAAAATACTTGCATCCAAAAACTTTAAAGTATGAAACATTTGGTTTTCTTAAATGATAAATTTCAAAAGAGGTTTTTAAAGTATTTTTATACAAATAAATATGATTTGATATGTAGCATGCGGTGTTTACGGCCTCAGCCCATAAGTATTGAGGGAGCCCATATTCACTTATCATAGTCCTAGCCATTTCTTGAAGAGTACTATTCTTCTTTTCAACTACTCCATTTTGTTGTGGAGTTCTAGGACATGACATTTCATGCTTAATTCCCTTTTCATCACAATAAGTCATGAAGAGTTGGTTAACAAACTCACCACCTCTATCACTTCTTATCCTTAAAATCGAAAATCCTTTTTCTTTTTCAACCCTTTTTCGAAAAATCTTAAAATGCGAAAAAGTTTGATCTTTATGCTCCAAAAAGAAAACCTAAGTGAAACGAGAAAAATCATCAACTAAAAAAAAAACATATTTATTTCCATTTAAACTTTTAGTTTTAGTTGGTCCAAAAAGATCCATGTGAATCAATTCTAATGGCCTAGTTGACATGATATCCTTGATTGGTTTGAAAGAAGACTTGGTTTGTTTTCCAAGTTGGCACGCACCACAAATGCGGTCTTTTTCAAATTCAAACAAGGAATACCCTTCACCAATTTCTTAGAATTAATTCTAGCAAGGTGATCAAAAGATGCATGTCCTAATCTTCTATGCCAAAGTCATGAAATCTCATCAAAAGCATTCAAGCATTTAGTAGAACAATCCAAATTAAGCATGTCAAAAATAGACATTATTTTCACGAAATCCGGTGAGAATACAATCATTGGTTTTACAATCAAAAATTTTGCAAGAAGATTCATCAAACACAACTTTGAGACTACGATCACATAATTGACTTAACTAAGCAAGTTATGTTAAGCCCATCAACAAGAACAACATTTTTCTATTAAAGGAGATGCACCCATCTTAATGTTACCTATACCGATGATGATGCCCTTGGAGTCATCTCCGAAGGTGACGGTGCCACCTTCAACGTACCTTGATAGGGTTGTAAAATTATTGATGTCCCATGTCATATGCCTTGAACAACCACTATCAAGGTACCACCGCTCCTTACGTCTTGGAGCCTTTGGTGTGTACCTACATCAAATAATTTAAGACTTAATTTTGATACCCATATTTTTTTGGGTCCTAAAGAGTTAGTGTCTCGAGCCCACACAAGATTATTTGTCCTATTTATATGATCATAGCAAAATTTAGCTAAATGGCCATTCTGGCCACAATAAGTGCATCTATAAATTCTTCCATATTTAAATGCATAATGAGCATGTGGCTTACTAACATGTGAATTGTGAGCATGAGTAGTTTTAACATGAGTGACATGTGATGTGTTGGCATGATGAGCATGAGAATTTTTAGCATGAGTTGTTTTATCATTTTTAGCATGAGGAGTGTGCATATGCTTCTTTGAAAACATTTCTTCTAATTAGTAGTGTTAAAAGCACATTCTTTTAAAACATTTTCAAAATTATTGATTTTAGTTTTTAACAAGGATAATTCATTTTCATCAAATTTTGGAAATTTAGCTTTACAAGCAACTCTATAAGCATCAAACTATCTTTTTGTTGAAATAAGATTGGAAGAAAGTTCATCCATTTCTTTTGAAGAAATTGCAAGTTGATTTTAAGCATCTCAATTTCTTTTTCAATTTGAACATTCTACCTTTTTATCATCAAAACTTTCAGAAAGTTCAACAAAAGCATGTACTAACATTTCTCTACTTATTTCATTTTTATCATCAAGTGGTTGAGTAGTTACCTTGGGTGTGTTGCCATGAAACACATATTTGCCATGTCGACTTCATCTTCGGATTCACTTTCCGAATCCCAAGTGACTTTTGTATACCTTCTTTTCAACCGGCCTCTTTTGCTTCAAGGAGGAGGTCATCTTTTTCTTGAAATCGGGACAATCGGCCATGATGTGTCCGGGTTTCCGACAGTTGTAGCATATGATCCTTTTCTCCTCCTTCCCTTCCCATCGCTTTCTATAGTTAAGCTTATTCTTGCGGTACATTCTCTTTACATTTCTTACAAGGAGAGATAGCTCTTCATCCTCTTCTTCATCTTTTTCATCATCATAGTTGGTAGAGGAAGACTTGAAAGCTATGGACTTTTTCTTTTGAGGTACCGCTTCTTCTCTAGCCTTCATCTCCATCTCATGAGTTTTTAGATTTTCGATAAGACTTATGAGCTCCATCTCGTCTTTGTCATTCAACTCCTTCAAGGTGGTAGCTTTGATTTCCCATGACGAAGGAAGAGCACGAATCACTTTACGCACCTTTTGGTCGTTGCTTATATCATCACCTAGAGAAGAAAGAGCATTGGTAATCTTAGTAAACTTTGTAATCATATCATCAATAGATTCTTCTTCTAGCATTTTAAAATTTTCATATTGGGAACGCAAGAGATCTATTTTAGCTCTCTTGACTTGTGATGTCCCCTCATGAGTGACCAATAAGTGTTGCAAATCTCATAGGCGGATTTGCAATGGGTAACCCGTGTTAGATCATCCTCATTCAAAGCTAAAAGTAGGGCATTTTGAGCCTTAGAGTTAGCATCAAATTCCTTGAAGGTGAGTTCGAACCAAGTGTCCTCCTCACTTTCGGGTCTACTATAGGGCTTGGTCAAGGACTTAGCAACTAGACTACCTATAGATTGTAGAAAAATAGTCATCCTAACTTTTCATATGAGAAAGTTGAGTCCATCAAATTTGAGAGGGGTCTTAATGTTACGGCCATCTTTACTAGAGAATGAATGAAAGTATGCAAATAGTGATTAGCAAATTTTAGGATCTCTCTAAGGATGTGAAGCCAAAAACTAGAGTCCTAACTCTAATACCAATTGAAATCACCTAGAGGGGGGGTGAATAGGTGATAATACCTAATCAATGCACAAATTAAAAATGTTATGATGCAACGATCACTCGAAACAAGACTAGAAGCCGAATACCCCGTGAAGGGCTCTAAACTCCTTCCTCGTAATTCCTCTAGATAAGAGTTTGAGGTACGCAATGCAATCTTGTTGTATGAGTATTGATCGATAATATAGCAATGAATATAAAGCAAGTAAATGATACAAATAAACCAATCGCAAACACAGAGATTTGTTTCGAGGTTCGAGCACCCAGCTCTACGTCCCCGCCTTCACCCAGAAGGATTTCCAACCACTATAACTTCCACAAAGGATTACAACCACAATGGAGTACCCAACTCCTCAATCACACTCCTCTAGTCCAGAGGTAGTGGAGCCACAAATACAATGATATCTTGGTGATCAAAAGACCACAAACTCTCTTTTGAAAAACTTTTTCCCTTACAAAAACCCTAGAGAATAATGTGTAGGATTGAAGCTCAAGTTTTGTAAGTGAAAAAGAAAATAAAGTGAAGAGAGTTTTGAATCAAAAACTTCAGTAAAAAGAGAGAATTTTGAGCACAAAAACTGAGAGTAAAAACTTCTTTTGAAAGACTTAAACTTGATTTCTTTTTGCAAGAGATTATTGTAATCACCTCAACCCTAATCATCCCTATTTATAGGACAAAGGTAGGGATTAAAGAGTAAACTGTTATAATGAGTAATTAGGAAATATTTGACCCAAAACCAGCCCTCAAATTCGTTTAGAGAAGAAAAGCACGTTTTAAAGCGTGTTTAATCAACTAGCCGTTAGGGCTGAAATCAAGCTCACGGTCGACCGGCCGGTCGACGGGTTTTCAAAAATTTTAGCCGTTGCCAGCCACGGTCGACCGCCCGGTCGACCGTAACAAACAAAAACATGGGTGCTTTCAGTCAGCCGAAGGTCGGTCGACCGAAATGGGGTCCGGTCGACGGGAACGTGCACACATGCACGCACCCAAACGGTCAGAATCGCGGTCGACCGGCCGGTCGACCTGAAACAGAGCCAGTCGACCGTCCGGTCGACCGCAACAGGCCAAAAACAGTCTTTTTGAGTATAGTTTTGAGGATCTTGAAAATTTTCAAAGTAGTTTTAATCAAGACTTGGTATACTATACAAAATAGAGTTTGTAAGTATTAAAATATGTTTAAAAATATTTTGTATATAGGAGAAATACCCTTAAAGTAAATCATGTGCAAAATCTGTGTGTGGGGAATATTGAGCTTCAACACTATACACTATCTTTTAACAAACTAAAAATATAAAAACTAAAAAATGAAGTCTCTGAGCCGCGTTACACCAAGCTAGAGCCTTCTCTTTTATGAAAACGTCCTCTTACGCTATTTGCCTTTTAGCATCATAATTCCTTGCAATAGCTTAGAAAGGCCATCATAATAGTGTTGGCCCAGAGGCCTTCCACTCTAGTTTTGATGATGATTAACTCATGTAGTTATGTTTACTAATAATCTTGTGATTTTTTAGTTTCAGATCTCTTATCAAGATATTAGTAGGTGATTAGCTTCAACAAAGATGTTTTGGAAGCTTTCACAAGGTGATTCAAGAGCCCGAGCGTCAAAGATTATATATAGCACTCGTTGGAGTCATGCTTGGTGGATCACGGTTTGGACGAGTTGACTTGAAGACGGAGTTCGTCAAGAAGACTTCGGTACATAGTTTAGTTTAAGTTTTAGATCCATGTGTAAAGATTAGATAGTGTGGTATGCTCAAGCTCACACACACACACTTGTTTAAGTTTTATGTTTCGGTTTTTCGGTTTGGTTTAACGATCTTTGTTTTCATGAATAGATAGTATCAATACAAGTTTACATTATTTAAATGTATATTAGATATGTTTTATATACATGTATGCTTCATATCGTAAACAAACTTATTTTGATATGCCTATTTCATAAGTTTGGTGTTTGGTATTTTAAAAAAACATATTTTCGGATTTAATATCAAAAACATGGATATATATATGTTTCATGTATATTGGATTATATCCATATACATCATGCCTAAAAGGTGTTTCTATATCATGTTTTTGTATTTGGATAAGTTTTGGAAAATCGGATTTCCATTTGAAAAATCCAAGTTTTAGAAAATACAGTTTTTAGTTTTCGGTAAAATTTCATAACACAAAAAAAGTTCAAAATGTTTGAAATTTGTGTTGAAATTTTTCACACAAGTTTGTATATCAAAGTATTATACTGAACTTATTTTTGTGAAATTTTATAAGTTTTATGAGATTTTATTTTAATTTAAAACCCAAGTTTCAAGTCCTGTAATATGCCCTGCCAGGCTCTAGCGGTCGACCGGACTGGTCGACCGGACCAGAGTCAGTCGACGGATCGGTCGACCGACGTGCACAAAACGTGCACGCTGGCCAGCCACTTGGGCCGGTCGACAGAGCGGTCGACCGACTGCAAGTACCCCACTCTCGGGTGGGGGCGGTCGACCGGGACGGTCGACCGTGAGGCTTGGCACGGTCGGAGGGCGGTCGACAGGCCAGAGAGCAATTTGCTCTCTGAATTGGCAGGGTTGACCGGCGGGTCGGCCGAGGCTCCAACGGTCGAATTTTTGACCGTTGGCGGTCGACCGGGCGGTCGACCGACAGCCGCCAGGGCTGAAAAACAGCCCCAACGGCTAGTTTTTCTCTAGCCCTATATATTGGGCTTTGGGGGACTGTTTTGGTTAAGGTTTTTGAAGAGGAAAAATTACTACTTCTCTTGTGTTTTATACAAGTTTTCAAAAGTGGTTTTAGAGCCAAAAGGGATTCATCTTTATTTGTTTTAAAGGGTTGGAAAATCAAAGAAAATTGGATATTTGGGATATTGCTTTTGATCTTCATTTCAAATTATTCTAGTTGTTTTTCCAAGCATTTTCTTTGAGTTTTTGATTTTCAAACTCTTTATTTTTCACACTTGAGCTATATCATTCTATCCTATCTATAGGATCTTTTATTTGTGGGAAAATTAGTTTGTGGTTGTGGAAACCACCAAGATTGTAAACCCTCCTATTTGTTGTATCCCTCTGGGTAGAGGTTGATATTGGAGTGGTGATTGGCTCCCTCTAGTGAGAGGTGGAGATTGTGTTTTGCTCCCTCTAGTGAGAGGTGGAGGCTTGTGTTGGAATCCCTCAAGTGTGAGGTGGATTGTGGTTGTTTGGCTAAGGGCTACCCCTCTTGTGTGAGTGGTGTTTTTGTTGCCTTTGTATGAGATTGTATTGGTTGAGAGAGGAGTTGTGTACTCCTGATTGTAGTTGCCCCAAATCCTCGGTGGGAGGTTCCCTGTATGGGAGTCCTGTGTGGACAACTTAGTGGATTGGAAATCCTTCTCGGTGAAGGCGGGGACGAAGAGCTGGGTTCTCGAACCTCGAAATAAATCTTGCTGTTTGCGTTTGATCCATTGACTCTAAACTCTCTCTCTTTTATTGTGCCTTGCATCATTTCATATTGCTCATTCATTATATGCTTGGCTTGTTTGTGTGTGCCTCACTTGTGCTTAACCACGAGAGCTTTATATAGCGCCTCAACTCTTATTCAGAGGAATCAAGAGGAGTTAGTCCAGAGCCCTTCACTGGGAATTCGGCTACACTCGTTTATTGCATTAAGTGTAGTTGCAATTAAGTTTTAAATTCCGCATTTAGTTCATTAGATTAGCCCCCCCTCTAGGTGTACTTTCAATTGGTATCAGAGCCTACGCTCCTGATATTTGGTTTAACCACCTAGGAGTGTGATCTTGGTTTTACTAATCTACATTTGCATTTGCATTTGCACACATATAGTTTGCACTCATGGGTAGCCCTCCCATGTTTGATTTCTCTAGACTAGATATATGGAATGTTATGATGAGTTGTCATTTGAAAGCCCTAGGATATAAAGTTCACCTTGCCATTACTAAGGAATCCTACCTTAGTGATAGCAAGCATATAGAGGCCAATGCAATAGCCCTAAAGGCACTTAGAGCATCTCTTCATAAAGATTATTTACATGTATTTCTCACTATGAGTCCGCTTTTGCAGTATGGAGCATTTTGACTTCTCCTGAGCTACCGAAGATTATCGATAAGATGAGGAGATCTAGAAGAGACGAGTCCGATGAACGTTGCTTCATGGTTCAAGGGAATGACTCCCTTGAGGTACACTCGGACACTCAACTAGATGCTAGTTCTAGTTCATATTGCAATGAGTGTGTGGAGGCTCAAGCCATGAATGATGAACTTGCTAAAAATTATGAAAATTTGATTTCAAAATACAAACTCTTGAAGAAGGAATGTCTTGGTTTAAAAGAAGAAAACAAAAATTTATCTTCTAGACTTGAATTAGTTTTGTAAGAAAAAGTGGAGATTTCTAATGAAAGGGATTCATTGAAATCTAAACTAGGTCTTGCCCTAAAAGAAAATGAATTTTGAAAAATAAAAATGATTGTGAAATAATTTTGAAGAAAAATGAAAACTTGTCTTCAAAAGTTGATTTTGTTTTAAAAGAAAATGATTCTTTAAAAATGAAAATTGCTTCATTTCAAAAGATTTAGAAGTTTGCTTAAAGAAAAATGAATCTTTGAAAATTGATATGCTTCACATGTTTGCCATGCTAGTGTAGCTTCACCTAGCCTACCTATTGCATGCACTCTTCTTCCATGATTGAAAATGATATTTGTATGCTTAAGAAGAGTGTGGATTATTTGGGCTCCACTTTGAGCCATTGTGCTTGAATCACTCACGTTTGGAATCTATGTTTCGAAAGAAACAAGTTCCTTCTATGCATGCACACCATCCACGGCATACACATGCTCCTCACATACACTCCTATAACATGATGTATGCTCATGTGTACACTTGTACACATTGTGGATGTAAGGGACACCTTGCTAAATTTTTCTATGATAAGGTACATGATGTAAATTTAGCAACTAAGTTTGTTTGGGTTAGGAAAGGAACTAACCCCCATGGACCCAAAAGAAGTGGTACCAAAAATCACCCCTATTGTATTTGATGTAGGTGTGGGCTCTCGCATGACGTGAGAGTGATGGTGCCTTGAGGTAGATGCGTTCCGAGCTTAAAGAGAATATTTGGATGCATCACTTTCAAGGGGAGTTTGGTGGAAGGACCACCTTGTTTTGGAGACATGGAGAGTTGCCCTCATGGTTTTGGAACGGTCTCTTACTCCTCATTTATTGTTTACATGCTTTCCATATCATTGTTTTTAGCATGTCTTGATGTTTCATGATTAGTATGTTATATGCCATAATATTTAGATTAGTGATATACATGTTAGTTATTTGAGACACCATGCTTAATATGGATTTTTATCTGTGTGTTCTCACATATATTTTAACTAATATGTATGTCCTAAATCTATGCATGTGCATATGCATAATGATCATATAGATGTTTATGAGTTTGTTTTGATGTTTCATGTTTGATTACTTGTTTGAATGTTAGTTTTCGTTAAAACTAGGATATATACTTGTACAACTAGTGACCTACAAATAGACCATAGATGTTTGTGCTTGAACGCTCATTTGTAATCATTTGATGTACTAGTATAGTCTAGTTTTGATGATTCATACATCTGACTTGTATTCCACTTGGTACATGCTTTCATGTTTATATGTTAACTTCATGTATATCTCTATTTTTGTCTAAACTATTGATTATACATATACATCCTTGAGCCATTGCCTTCATGCATATATTTTGTGGACTCGTTATGTTTTAGATATGTATGTATACTTTAGTTTGTACAAGACATACATATGCCTTGAAGAATAAATGTTTTGATGATTTTATGTTTTAAGAAATTTTTGAGCATGATTGACTAGATTCATGATTATGTGTTTCACATAACACTTGTACACTCACTTCATTTAAATGTTTTCTCATGATTGTGTTTTCATGAGTATGATATGGGCTTTATGGATTTTGAAGTGTTAGTGATCATGTGATTTACATGTGTTTCATGAAATATACTTTGTTTATTCCTTGCTTGAAGGATTTCGTACTAGTTTACAAGTTTTTCATTAACTAGTTCGTATTCTTCATTTGGGGTCTGTTTGGTTGTCGTAACTGGCCGTAATTCGTAGTTGTAATTGGTAAAGTCTTTTATAATTGTAAATGAGTTACATGCATGTAAAATTTTAGGTGTTGGTTGGTAATATAAAAATTGTAAAGATGGAAAGTGTATTGTATTTTACGGTGTTTGGTTGTCGTAATGTATAAGTCGTAAGTAAAAAAGTTGACCACAAAATTAACTATTGGTGATTTTAAAAGTTTTAATACTGCAAATAAATATTAAAAAAAGTTAAATATTAAATTTTTTAATATTAAATATAAAAAAATAATACAAATTTGTATGACCACAAAATTAACTGTAACTGGACTGTAAGTGAGTGGTAACTGGGTTGCAAGTGAGTGTTAGTTGAGTTACGTAAGTCTTTTACGAATTACGGTCCAAAACAAACGCCGTAGTTGTAACTGGGTAGTAAGTCATTTATGAATTACGGAGTTTACGCGAAACAAATGGCCCCTTGGTAGAGTTTTTCAAAACATACTATATTTTCAAACCTATTTTTGAAAACCCGACCCATTGAAGGGCGGTTGGTTGGGCGACCATGCCTTGCATACTCTTTATTGAAAATCTATTTTAAACATATGCATGAAATGGGGGTAGGTAATATGAGTTATACACTTGATCTTATTATGTTTCAATTGGTATCATTGGATCTTTTCAATTGGTATCAATATTGACATTTTTTGTATACTCATATATATTTTATTTGCGCTTATTATATCTCTATATCCTTGAGCACAAAATTTTTGGTCATGCTAAGCTTGATTTTTAATGACTATCTTGTTTCAATTGATTAGTTTTTAATTAGTATCCTAATACAAGCTTATGCATCATTTTATTTTGTATTTCATAAAGGGGGAGAAAATTCGTATTTTATCTTTTAATTGGTATTTTGTTTACCTTTGATTTTCTACTCATGATTTATGATGAAAAATGATTAAAAAAATTAACATGGATTTTAATTTGGTTTCATATGTTCAAAATGAAAAATACTTACAATTGGTATCAAGATATTTATTTGTTTACTTTTAATTGGTATCAGAAAGAATTGTATGCGTGATTTTTTATTTGTTTATTTACAAAAAGGGGAGAAGTATTTGTTGTTTTTATACTTCTATTATTGTTTTTGTTTTATTGATTATCTTTCAATGGTATCATGATTCACTTATATTGATATATTTTTTTAAATGGTATCATATTGTCTTGATTCAACCCCTGGAGTATTTTTTTGTTGTTTCGGACAAAAAGGGGAAGAACATGTTTATTGATTTTACTTGGACCCCTTTGTTGATGATTAAAAAAAAGGGGGAGAAGTATTTGAGTTTATATGCATGTTTTTATGATTATGCATGTTTTTTATATTGGTATCAAGTATTGGTATCAAGAGTGTTTGTTTTAAGAACATAGTTGGTTTTTTATTTGTATCACAAGCATTGTTTAAAGAAACTTGTTATGTAAAGAAGGAAATAATTTATTTTGGTATTAAAAGCTTGTTTTATGCATTTCATGTATGATATCAAGAGCATGTTTTTGTATTTGGTATCAAAAGCTTGTTTATGCATGTTTATGCATTGTCATGTTTAATATCATTGCACATATTTATTGTTTATTGCTATGCATGAGTTAAGGGGGAGCTTCTTTGAAGCTTAACTTTAATCCATGCATGTATAACTCCATGAGTTTGTCATCATCAAAAAGGGGGAGATGTTGGCCCAGAGGCCTTCCACTCTAGTTTTGATGAGATTAACTCATGTAGTTATGTTTACTAATAATCTTGTGATGTTTTAGTTTCAGATCTCTTATCAAGATATTAGTAGGTGATTAGCTTCAACAAGATACTTTGGAAGCTTTTACAAGGTGATTCAAGAGCCCGAGCGTCAAAGATTATATATAGCATAGTTGGAGTCATGCTCGGTGGATCACGGTTTGGATCGAGTTGACTTGAAGACGGAGTTCATCAAGAAGACTTCGGTACATAGTTTAGTTTAAGTTTTAGATCCATGTGTAAAGATTAGATAGTATGGTATGCTCAAGTTCACAACACGCACATTGTTTAAGTTTTATGTTCGGTTTTTCGGTTTTGGTTTAAACCGATCTTGGTTTCATGAATAGATAGTATCAATACAAGTTTACATTGTTTAAATGTATTAGATATGTTCTATATACATGTATGCTTCATATCGTAAACAAACTTATTTGATATGCCTATTTCATGAGTTTGTGCTTTTGGTATTTTTTAACAAAAAATATTTCGGATTTAATATCAAAAACATGATATATATATGTTTCATGTATATTGGATATATCCCATATACATTATGCCTAAAAGGTGTTTCTGTATCATGTTTTTGTATTTGGATAAGTTTTGAAAAATCGGATTTCTATTTGAAAAATCTAAGTTTTAGAAAATACAGTTTTTAGTTTTCGGCAAAATTCCATAACACAAAAAGAGTTCAAAATGTTTGAAATTTGTGTTGAAAATTTTTCACACAAGTTTGTATATCAAAGTATTATACTGAACTTATTTTTGTGGAATTTTAGAAGTTTATGGGATTTTATTTTTTAATTTAAAACCCAAGTTTCAAGTCTTGTAATATGCCCTGCCAGGCTTTGGCGGTCGACCGGACCGGTCGACGGACCCAGAGTCGGTCGACCGGACCAGTCGACCGACGTGCACAAAACGTGCACGCTGGCCAGCCACTTGGGCCGGTCGACCGAGCGGTCGACTGACTGTAAGTACCCCATTCTCGGGTGGGGGCGGTCGACCGGACGCTCGACCGTGAGGCTTGGCACGGTCGATCGGGCAGTCGACTGGCCAGAGAACAATTTGCTCTCTGGATTGGCACGGTCGACCGGGCGGT